>JAQGAY010000179.1:0-41113 GCA_034698085.1 Polydesmus angustus | reverse complement strand
AAAAAAATTCATTTTCATTAAAATTTGATTTGTTTATTCGCTTTTTAAAAGCTTCGGATATTTACGGACACACTATAATTATATAAAAAACGAATTGAACCACGAGCGATAAAGTTTGAGAACCAAAACGCTTTATATCAAGACTAATATTCGAACAAAAAACCCGGTTTAAGCCCATCAAGTTCATTCGATGACGTCAACATTCTAATCATCTGTTTAAAGTGTCTGAGCTTATGCGCTCAAATTGTCCGATCCGTTCGAGTCAAGGTGTAGTAGTAACGCTCTATTTCCACGTGTCAACAACGCCGACATGAAAGAGTTTTCGGCCGCATCCGAACGTGTGGTCTTCGTCGTCTATTCAAAGACGTAGGCTAAAAAGGAAAGTGAGAGCGAGGGATGGAGAGAGAAAAGCCATCCTTTAACTTAGGAGCATTAAGGGATCTATGCCAATCAGTTTGGGACCACTTAAGCCACATCAAGTGATCTTACACTATCACTCCCCCAAAGGATTAAACGTCTCTCTCCCATCAACTCCACAACCATTCTCCATCATCTTTATTTATACACAGCGAATGAAGCCAGTAGTAGAAGTGGTGATGGCGGTGGTACTGGCCTTTTGTTTCCCTTCGAACAAACAAAAAAACTCATTCAGCGTCCAATGGTGTACATGTATAAACGAGGTGAAGTGGACTTGATACGTGTACCGTACGTGCTCTCTCCTCACACCTTAGCCATAGCCAGCGTTCGGGGGCGACATCTGGCTTTCTTGTCCGTTTCGTCAACACGCGTCACCAAGTGCTGAAGCTGTTTGCGACAAATCCCAGCCTATTACTGACAAAGGAGACTGCCTGCGCTTGGTTTTTACGGATTTCGTCATTTTATTCAAATATATATCTACACACAGTGATCGAAGGAAAGAAAAAAAAAATTGCGCGATGAGAGATAGTGTAAAAGCAAAAGGAGAAGATTGCGTTAATTCGTCCGATGGGACGAAATCCCACTCCAAAATTTAATCCCACTTTAGTTAATAAGCTCTGGTGAATCACGGGATAAATCACAAAAACTCCGCTTTTTTTATTTGTAAATAAAGGAGAATCGATGCGTGTGATTAAATTCAGAATGGTTACAAAAGCGTAATAGCGAAACACAATCAACGAACTCAACTACGATAGAAATACGCTGCTTGTGGAGATGAAAAATGTTTACAAGTTTTGTAAAATCTTGTACAGTATTTTCTTCTGAATAAACTGAATTAATAAAAAAAACTTAGAATAACATATTTAGTTTTCTTTAGAATGTCGTTGTTTAATTTTTTAAAATGTACGTTATAGCGATTAAATTTAAATATAAAAATATTTATGCATTGAAGTACAGTAATTGAAAACTGGGAATGTCATTATGATTAAATTAATACTAAAAAAATCACAATTGCCGAACCAAAGTCAACTTTCGTTAGAAAATAAGCAGCTTTAAAATTGCATTACAGTTAAAGGGAGTAAAATTAATGTATGTTTTTTAATAAATTTTTTAAAAAAAAGGTACCAAGAAAAATTTTAAAATTGAAGATACAAAATCTGAATAATGTGAAATAAAGATGAAATGTCCTTTATATAAACAATTAACGCAATAATTTGGTAGTTTCTTCATCTTTTAACCCATTGAATGAGCATTTTAAACTAGATTTGTGGCATAATTTAGACAGCTCTACCGAACCCTGCTTTATAAAAGCAACATTTTCTCGTGTAAATTTCACTCAATCACGTGTAAATGCATGGAAAATAAATTAAGGAACCAGAAATTTAGTTTTAGCTGAAAAATTATCCCCGAAAACTTGACTGCCGCGAGCTCTTCAATTGAAATGAATTGGAAAGCGAAATAACAAGAAATATTTTAAAGAAAAATAATCAATATTTTGTCTTTATCAATTTCAATTTGAATATCCGCTCAACATTTACAGCGATAGACAGAATCGTAGTTAAAATAAAAACCGAATGAGTAAATAAAATTTTTCCAAAAAAATAAAAATAATCGCCTAAAAATCACGAATTCGCTAATTAATTGGATGGCTCTTCTCTGCGAACGATTTACGGGGGCGACGACGGGGGCTTTGCGCGAAAACAGACGCTAATTCGAAATAACGGTTGTTGCGGCGCGGAAAAAGCGCCTAATTTAATATTAGTCTCAGTTATATTTACGCCGTCGTCGCAAAAATCTTTCTTTTGTTCGTTGTAAAACGAGTGAAAATCGATCGGCGAGAAGACGACTACGACTACTACTACTACAACTACTACTACTAGCACAAATCGGTTTTTAATTCAAACGCAAATATGCCTACGTCGTCATTAAAAGTCGACGTTAACGCCCTCCGCTCCTCTCTCACTCTCTCTACGACACACACACGCTAAGTGTAAGTCACTAACTCAATCTTCGATGTTTACTTAAAATTATTCCAAAATCCATCATCGCCTTTTCTCTCCTTCCGACTCGGGCTCATTTTACATTCACTCTCAGCTAATTAAAAGTGCGCGTGCGGGAAGTGGGTGGGCACGCCGAAGAAAAATTTGTTAAGGTGAAGTCATCGCCTTAGCTGTTTTCGCTCGTGCTTTACCTAAGCCGACGAAATAGTGTTGAAATCTCGGCGTTTTATTTTTTTTTTTTCCCAAAACGCAAACGTCGACGTGTGTACGGAAGAGCCCTTAATCTTTTCATTTGTTTAATTGCCTCGAGTAGAAAAGTGGAAGAGAAGAAGAAATCTTCAAAGTCTACAAGCGTTAAGTAAACACAAACCTAAGAAATATCGTCGTCTTACCTTACAGGGTATCGCCCAAATACTCGAGCAAAAATTAAACGATAAATAACGAGTTAATAAAAATTAATTTAATCACATTTACTAATGAAAAATGCTGAACGAAGAAAATTATTCGTCCCACTTCTTTTCAATCAATTATTTTTGTTTATATTTGTTTTTGAAAAAAAACCCCCCGTATTTTGGGTATTTATTATTATTGATTTCGTACTCATTCTGTCAAAAAAAAATTTAGCAATTATCGTAGAAGCAAGTACCAGTAATACATTTTTCTGTGAATTTCTCAAACGGTTATTTATTTTCCCTTTAAAAAAATAATTAATAATATAATTTTAAGCATTCATTAAAAAAAAAAATAGAATATAAAAGTACAATTTTTTTAAATATTTTTATTTACATGGGGTGGCATAAAAGTAATGAGACTGTTTATTAAAAATGTGTATTCATTACTACCGTTGAAATAAATGTGCCTTCAAAGTAGATATCTAGGCAAGTTATTGATCAAAAAAAAAGAGACTTCTCTACTCTCATTAACAGTTCTGGAACTCTAAAAGTGGAATCATGTATACACCTAATTCTGTTTTTACGCGGATTTTTTTTATACTAATTTGAAATAACACGGTTTCAAAATAAAATTTAATTTTCTTTTTACGCGAGAAATTTTGAATTAACACGAGTTTTTAACCAATTTAAAAAATATTTTTTGCTTATTTTGCGAATTTTACAAACTTTTCATACCGGTACCTTTATTTACTGTATGTATTAATGATAATTTGATTATACAGTACCGTAAGTATTTCTCGGTAGCCCTTATATAATGTCACAGAATTCCCCCATTACACGAAATTTTTTTTACACGTACTTTTCAGGAACGTATCCCCCGTGTAAAAACAGAATTAGATGTATTTGGTCAGTTCTCAAAAATCTTAAAATGTTAATTTTTTTCAAACTATAGACTACATGGAAAAAATGGTAATGGACCAAATGCGAAAGCATATGATTCCACTTCTAGGGTTCCAGAACTGTTACTAATTCCTCTCCTCAGCTAGCCGCAATTTTTAGAATACATGTACTGATTGTGAGAAATCAGCTTTCTCAAACAAATGAGCTACTCCCACTACCGAAACTTCTAGCTATTGAAAGTTTGGGTAAACTTCTAAATTTCCAGCATTGGAATCGCTAGTGGAATCGCTCAAAAAACAACATGACAATTTTTCTAGAAATCAAAAAACAAAATGTTCAACAGCAACAAAAAAATCAAATTTCAACTACTGCAGTTACCTAATCTTAAATTCTTTTTTCTTAAAAAAAAAAATAAAGTAAACAAACCTTACTTTTAAACTCACTGAATTTATGGATCCCCCTTTAATAAGAAGCGCGGTATTTCCCATGACAACATTTTCTTAGCCATGCACTTAGTGAATTCTACTTTTTATTTTTTTTTATTTAGCCAGAACGTATTCGCACGTTTTCTGCGGTTTAATGTTGCTCCGTATGAAGCCCCCCATTTTTTTTCCATCCCCGAGATGAGCAAGTATCGAACCGATTCATCGAACTCCCCAAAGCGATCGAGTTTAGAGGGAATAGGAAAAAAAAAAAATTTTTGACAAGGTTTTGGCTGGCTGGAAAAAGAAATCTTGCTTCTCCCCCCATTTTCAATCCCTCTCCTGCTCACCCTATATATCCCTATCTCGTGCGCACGTTCGCCTCGATATTCCTCAAGTCTCCAATACACGCTTTACACGTGCGTCTACACGCGCTTCCACCACCTCTCTTCTATACATTCAATCTCCCTAATCCCTCGAGAGCTTAAATGTGGGAGATATCCTTTGCGGCTAACGCAACCACCACCCTTCAATTTCTTCTTCTCTTTTTCCCCGTCCTTCGGCCTTCCACACACTCTCTCCGCCGCCGCCGCCACCACCACCATTACAACCCATAACCAACGCCCTCTGTTTATGTCTCCACCCTCACATTCCAAATCGTTATCCGCTCACAGGGGTAAAATAACTGCGATCAAATTATAGTGTGAAGCCGTTCTCGAAAAATCGAAATGACGTCATAAATTAAAACGAGAGATAATAAAAGATTGAGAGAGAAAGAGAGGGAAGGAAGGAAATTTTGATTGATTTTCTTTCAATATTTTCGTTGCGTTTAAACTTTAATGTTGGGGCGATAATAATTTAAAAAAAAAAAAGAAATTAACCTGTAATTTAATTTTATTTAATAGATGAATTGTATTCCGTTAAGTGGCGCTAATTATTCCATTTTCTACCCGGAACAAGTGCTCGTATTGGCTAAAATTAGCGCAGAAACAGTGTTCGGCAAACGAACATTTTAATACGGTATTTCATATAAAAAGTTTTTCCCTAAATAACATTTAAAAACGTTAAAAAAAAAAAATAATGCATACAATTTAAAAAAAATAATGCATGACATTTAAAAAAATAATGCATGAAATTTTTTTTTAAAAATGCATAAAATAAATACCGGTACTGAAAAAGTAGCAAAATAATAATACAGTATAACTTGGTTATAACGAACTCGAATATAACGTCATTTTACCGGAGTATCGTGGCAATCACGTGCATTCCCCTTTATAAACAACAGCCAATGCGTCAAAAAATACGTTAACCTCGGCAATTGCGTCAAACAAAATCAGAGTAATACCTTTTTTACATTTGATCAAGTTCAATAACTGCTTCTTCTAATAACCAATGAAATTTTTTTAAAAAATCAGTAAAAGTTTATATAAATGGATGCCTATTATTGCACTGCATGATACGTTAAAACCGTAATATTGAAGGAATCCAACTATATTAAACAAACCCATCAATCGCTCTCAAATATTGTACGATACGTATTTTAGGTTAATCGGATGTAACGAAGCTCAGATACAACGTCCCTTCAATGTCATTTTAATCCAGTTCTACTGTACCATAATTATAAGTAAATTATTTTAACATACCTAAAAAAAATCAGTACAGTATTCAAATTTTCCCTTGAAAACTCGTATTGTGTTGATGGCACATTCAATGTGGCAATTGCCAATTTTTTTTTGGTTGGAATGAGACAGGAAGATCCTTTTATTTATCATTCGTCGAATACATTTCTTCCATAAATTTGAGGTATGCGCGCCAAAATGAGATGTATAGGATAGTTGTTATACCACGCAACTGTAACCTATCCAAAGTATACGCAAAAATTCAATATTTTACGGCTAAAAAAAAAAAAAAAAAATTTCTACCAAAAACGGAAGTTGGCATAGACGTGTACACGCTCTTAAAGGTTAGCTGATGGATAAATATAAGCCGGTTTCAAATGTACAATCACAAAAACAAACACTGCAGGCAAATATTACGCTTGCATATATAAGACAAATGAAATAAAAAAATTGGAGGGAGAAGAGAATCGATCTTTAGGAAGTTGGCTAGCCAAATAAGAACAAGCATTTGGACTAAAAAAAAAACTTTGCCAATGCACATTTGCAAAATAATGCATAAAAACTAAAAAAAAAATTTTATATTTTTGCAAAGCAAAAAAATTAAAAATCGCTTCCATAGATGCAAAATAACAATTTATAGAAATTTATCTTTTAATATGAAAGCAATCTACTTGCGAAGATATATTTCTGGGTTGAAAAAAATAAATTTTAGCTGTTTATTATGTCCCTATTGAAAATATTAAACCGTTTTTTCAAAAATTCCGAGCACAATGGGAACTTCGCCACAGTCCACAAATAAATCCTAATTACAATTATATTACCGCAATTGTGGTATATTATCCTTGTAACCATAAATAGATAAGTAGTTTATTCCTGAATTATGTTGTGTAAAGTTTAGACTAATAAAATTAAAATTATCTTTGCTTTTAAGGCATTATTTAATTCGGTATACGTAATCAAGTTTAAGTTTTTACCATAGAAAACATGCATTTATTTCTAAAAAAAATATCTCCAAAAGAAAAAAAAAACTGCTAATAATGTTAATTATTTAATTTTAATATAGTAAACACAAATTATTAGGTACGTCGGTCTCATTTACTTTTACAAAATTCAGAACTAAATTCCAACAATTATTATTGGTGGATATGTTCCCTTTTCAAAAGCACCAATTCAGTTGATACCAAAGAAAATAAAATTTAATTATTACAAAAGTTACATATTATTAAACATTTTGAATTTACCTAAAACCAATTTTATGCTATTTTTCCACATTCTCAAATAAAAAAAACTAAATTAATGAAATCATAGTACATACATTGTGTCGTAATTTCCAAAAGTACATTTTATGGGCAATCAGTTTCAACTGGATATCAAAAAAATGTTTATTCCAATTAAGCAATTTAAGAACTTTAGTTGTTTAAATATCGGATCATAAAATTGACATACAGTAATCGCATAAATTTAATTATCAAACATTTAGATTAAGAAAACAAACTATCCAAAGAACGGAAGAAAAAAAAAATAGCTATAAAAATCAAAAAAAAAAAAGTTTGCCATTAAACCGAAACAATAATCGCGAATAATTCAAGTAAATATATCGATAAAAATAAATTAAATTTTTTTTCCTACATAAAGAACGATAAATCGTTATCGTAGTTTTTCATTCTCTTATTGCCAGCTAATTGTAATAAAATAATTACCTCTTAAACCTGTCTTAAAACAAATTTTAATTGCTAACCTTACATTAAAAGTATATATTTTTTATATTTAATTATTAACCAAGTCATGCACACACACCTCCAACTTCCTCCCACATGGATCTAAAAAAAAAATATATACATTTTAAACCAAAAAAAAAAAAAAAATAATAAATAAAAAAAAAAAAAACTCCACTAATTCCATTAGAAGCAAAATAAAAGCCCGTCTTCAAATTTCCCTTTGAATCATCTGCGGCCAGCCTCAAATATTCTCTTTCTAGAAAATAAATATAAATAAATAAAAGCGGGAATTCCATTTGGCTGCGAGTAACGGTTGTGAAGATGAATGGAGCGGTGAAGGGGGAGATGAAGTAGGATGGGGATGGGAGGAGCTAATGCGAATAGGCGCACTCGAATAGCTAATGAGCAATAAGAGATAACGAAAACAACTCATCTCTATAGTGAATCAGTCTAAAAGATGTCTAAGGGGAATCAAATTCTTCCTTTCTCGTCCTCCCTCCATATACCACCACTACACTCGACGGTTCCCCATCACTTGGTGCGGGATTGAATAGTGAGGAGAGTGTACAAGCAGCTAATGGGAATGCACTTGCTAGTTCTAGTTTACGAATTTATTTTGTTTGTAATACTGGTTCCAACTCATTTATTCGCAGTCTACCGACAATATTCCACATACACCTCGCTGTTGCATCACTGCTCAATTACAACCAGACCCCCGCTTAGCGTCATCACATTCCCTGTATTGCATCGTTTGTATCTGGTTTACCTAGTATTTTCGAAGTTGCCTATTTGCCGGTATGTTTTCGTTTAGTAAAAAATGCAGTAAATGATTTTTTTTTATTTTTAAGCAACTTTCGTTAACTTTTATAAATATAAAAAGAGTATATTTTAAAAGAATTTTTTTAAGTGCCCCACATTATTACTAATATTTACAATTTTTTAGATTATTTTTATGAAGGGAAAAAAGATTTACAGGTAAGCTATAGGGTGTTCGTTGGATGACGATAGTTTTGAAACATAAATAAATCAATCAAAGTTTAATGAAAATGAATGATTTTTTTTAAATTTACATTAAAAATACCTCTCATTTAATAATAAAAAAAAACAATTTTTAGAATAATATGACCTTTCCAAATGAGTCGGCTCATATTAATACGCTCAAGGAAATTTGCATTAATCCTATGGTACAGTAGATGCCGGCACGTGCCGAGATGCAGTCGGCAGCTGCATGCTGGAAATCCACAAAAGCTTTAGCCGTCAAAGTGAACGTGTGAGCACTTTTACACGTGCCGACTCAGTTGTAGAGATCATATTCCAAAAATTGTTTTTTTATTATTAAATGAGAAGTATTTGCTAATGTAAAAATTATTCATTTTCCTTAAAATTTGACGGATTTATTTATGTTTCAAAACTATCGTCATTCAACGAATCCCTTATACATGCATTTGTTTAAAGTATTTTTTAGTATACCATAATTTTGTTTATGTTAAGTAAAAATAAAAAAAAAAAATAAAACCAAATTAATTTAAAACCCACACGTAAATTCGTAATCAATAGAACAAATTATTTATAATAATTAAAAATTACGATGTATTTTAAAATGGACTAAATTAAGGAGCAATCTTAATTAATTTACTGGTATAGTGAATTTCGGGCTAAGCTTTTTTTGCCTGGTTTTCCCTATTAGAAAACAGTACAATTATCATTACTGCTTTAGGAATAATTATTAATTTCCATTTTAACATGTTTGTAACAAAAATTCAAATTCTTACGTTATAACAAGTGAAGTTACTATTAATTAAAAATCTGGTTTAATACAGTACATGTATTTGAATTTACTAATGCGTGCCGCATATTACTCCATCAAGTTCTTACAAATAAAAACACCATAAAATTTTATAAGTTGCAAGTCAACGCTTAATTAATAGCTCCAACTTCAAATTTGATTATGTGACGTATTATGACGTAATTTGCTCGCTTTACCCCCTAATCTCCCGGGTTTTAAACGGAGGAACGAGATACTCGCGTGATTTATTTCCCGAACGCTATACGAACATACCAGGTTCTAAACGTTCCCAATGTAACGTTATCTCCGGACTATTAGTTCTTATTAAACCGCGCATATTCACTAAGATAAATGCTTGCTGGGTGAGTAACATTCACCCAACTTGTAAGTACACAATTTGAGGAAAACGAATAACCCTTTGATGATTTATTTTATCCCCCACTTGTTATCCCTCTCCACCACCACCCATACATTCTCCTCCGCCTTGAAAAATTAGTAGCAGTCTAAGATAGTACGGATACATAATGGTAGGAAAGCGAAGAGAAGCGAGCTATTAGGCTCACTTATTTAGCAACGATCTTTTTTTTTTTTTTTTCTCTATAAAATTCATTTGCATATAGAATGTTGGAAGATATAAATTACAAAAGCCGCGGCAGCAGCGCTATCTTCGCATCATCTCGGTACACGCGATTCTTTTCGGCTGAAAACCTCGGTAGTAGTATAAGCCTACACTACTAGTACTCACGTGACCACGTTATAGCACACCTGATTAAAGCCAATTTTCAAATCTAATACAACCAGCAATTGGGTAGTTAACCTCGTCCGATAACGTCGACATTAATTATTCACCTTTAACTTCCTTTTAAGTTGTAATCGAGCTGAAAATGATATTCCAATAAGAAAGGGTAAAATAAAAAAATAAAAAAGGTTTATCAAAATATACAAAAAAAAAAAAAAAATTACCCGAAAAAAGAACACGGTCAAAACATTAATTAAAAATTTTTATCATTATTGTAAAATCGGTAATTAAAAAAATTAAATTTTTTTTTGTTTGATCAGCTGTCGTAATATATCAAAATAATACAAGATAGGCTGGGTAGTTAATAATATCGGATTTTAAATTTTTACCATATTAAAGTCATAATATCAATAAAACAATAATTAAAGGGTTGTAAAAAGATGTAATGAAGAGGTCCGACATGACTACTTCTTCGTTATATTCGTGGAAATCAGTTTGATAAGTGGAAATTGCGTGTTAGCCGACCTTTCTAATGAGTTGTAATACCTGTTTGATGGCATAAATTAATCTCGCGCGCTAAAATAGCTGTAAATTTTTGCTGGTAAACAAGGAAAATGCTCGCATTTTCACACGCATTCATTCAATCCGTCCTTATTTCATCATCATCATCATCCTCATCATTATTATAATGTTTAATTTTAAATCATTAAAAACGCTTACGATGTGTTTTGTTTCACCGCTAACAATAAAAGCATTATCTTGATAAAAGTATCTAAAAAAATATTAATAAATAAAAAATAAAAAAAATCACCTAACAGCAAAAATAAACAAAACCAGAAGAATGTCACTACGCGTATATTATTATATACATGTAGTATTATATTATAAAATCGAAAAAGAAACTTTTTTGCACCTGTAAATATGAACTCGGAAACTGCATATTCATAAACTGCGCGATCCAACCGACCAACCGAAAACTATCTTTAGCCGGAGAATTTTTTTATTTTTTTTTATGGTTTTAGGATGCTTTTCAGGATTCACATTCATTATATTTTTACTAAAACATTCCTATCCCTCCCTCAACTTGCAACGTCCTCCCCACCAGCTTGTTTTTACCCTCCTGATCTTAGATACGAATGAATACAGTCGAAATATAGAGTAATAATAGATGTCGTACTATCAGATGACAACAAAAATAAAGCATTTTAAAAAAAGTGGATTCTTTTCTAAACAACCACATGCACAAAACCTTTTTAACCACTTTTTCAAGACTTTTTTTTTTTTTTTTTTATAGATTTTTATCGTCAAACTCATCAACTGTAACTTAACAATAACTTTCGAGTGTTCAAATTTCAAAATAAAACTTAAACGTCTAAAAGTTTCGTATCATCCGGCCTGAAAAACTAATCAAAATAGTCTAAAAAATTCTATTACAGGTAGCGAGTATACTAACGAAACTAAAAGTAAAAATCAATGGGAATTTAAAATGTTTCGCGTCTATTTCCGAATTATTTTTTTTTTTTCACTTAAGTTCATCAATTTACACGCTTTTCATTTTGATAAAACCGGTAACAAATTGATTCGTCCGCAAATAGTGAGTTTTACTTTTCAAATTTATTCTCTTTTCTCAACGTTCAATTGAATAAAAGAAATTGTTGTTTTTTTTTTCTTCCTCCGCTATAAATACAACACTCGATAAAAAAAAAATATTCCCCATCTCACAAAATGCGCGCGCTTACATTAAACCACATTTTAAGAAACAATATTTTCACTCGAAGGCCACAAATTATTGTGTAATGAATTTGCAGGTGAGCATAACTCACACGCCCAACGTGCGAATTGGTTTATATTCCTAAATAAGTTACAAATAGAAAAAGTAAAAAAAAAAAGAACCGAGACACACAAAAAAAAATAATAATAGATAGGTTACATAAAAGAAATATCTGGTTAAACCAAAGGTGGGAGAGAAAACATGTGTGTTAACTCTGAAAACATCTTCCTCCACCCACACTTGTTATTTCTTTTACTCAAATCTCAAGTCGTAAATAAGAGAGAGAGAGAGAGAGAGAGAGAGAGAAAAAGAAAAAGAAAGAGAGTTGGTGAAATAGACGTTCATGTGCTATTTCTTATCGTTAATATAAAGACAAGTTTGAGTTTCAAGTGTAAACTAGAAATCAAACAGTAGGCAGTCGACTGTAGGTGGAGTCAATGGCCATTAGCATCGACGCTTGGAATGTCGTAGATGGGTGTGGATAATAACCCTCCCCCCAAAAAAAATAACTCCATCATACAAACTACCAACTTCCTCTTATCTCATTTCAATGCGTGTTCAATTCTTATATGTGACAAATACGCAAAAGAAAAATTCTTTTAAAAGTAAAATTAAAAAAAAAACAATAATAATAAAATTGAATCGAGTCATTTTAAATAGAGAACATACACAATTTATTTTGAAATTTTCTTTTGGATATGAAAATACATCATTTTTGTGAAACTTAATTATATGGTGTTGGTTATTCCTACAAAAATTGCAAATAAAATATATACAGTACCCATTTAATAATAAAAAGCGATTATTTTGATTTTTTAAAAATTTTTTAAAATTGAAAATATTATCGTTTATTGATATCGAAAAGTTATTGATTTATATTGTACATGTACAAAGTTTAAATCGCTTAAATTATGTGCGCTTTTAAGACATTTCTTCATTAAAATTGTTTTGAGTACATGTAGGCCTACATGTACTGTACTTGCGTAAGTTTTAGTTTTGACCATAGAAAACTTGCATTTATATTAAAAGAGAACATCTCTACAAAAAAAAAAACAGCTTCTAATAACATTAATATAAATTATTTTATTTTACCACTATAAACATAAATTGATCAGTGCGTAAGCCAAGTTTACTCCTGAAAATAGTTTATTTTCCACGTTAAAAAATTCTAAAACTAAACATTTTTTCTGAAAAGTAAAAACAAATTGCAAATAAATGCTCAACAAAAGTTCCAGTTTATAAATTTCTAAAATTTTAAACAAAATAAACTAACAAGAAAAAAAAAATATTGATTAAATGCATAAATTTGAACGAATTAAAGTAATATTTAATAGCAAAATCAAGTTTTAAAAATATCATGGTTAAATATGTATTTTTGAATGCAACCATTGAATTGCCTGCATCTTAAATCAACTGTAATAAATATTATCTTAAGTCTTATTAATAAAAATAAACCTTTATTTCTACCGCATAAAAAAGCCATTTATTTCGGATAATTAAAGCTAAACTGAAAATATTATTTTTCACCGCCATTAAAATAAAATATGTTAATAAAATCGTCTTCATGTTTATTCCTCCAGTTTAAATAAAAACTGTCATTATCAACGTCAATTAAACTAAATAAGCTAATTAGCAAAAGAATAAAAAAAAAATGTCCCAGCAAAAATATTACCGGTAAACGTTTAGTGTCCCGCCATATAACGTTACGGACGTTAGGTGAGGGAAAAATACCAACGTAAGTAGACATTGGAAGTCAGTCGTTTTTTTTATTTACTGAAATAAATCATATTCTCGTTTGCATAACCTTTACGAAGCAGCTGAAAACATTTTGTCATTAAGAGGAAGTCGTACATCTTTAAAATCGTAAATCTAAGCTTTTCATAACTTATCTAAACTCATTATTCAACGATGTGACCAATACAAACGCTTAAATAAAAAATGCATACACATGCCCGTCCTCAGTTCATTAACGGTAAAAGCTCTTTTCAAAATGACCAATTTCTACGGTTGTCATTAAAAATTTAAACCACCCCCCACAAAAAATATATATATATTTCACTCATTTGTCCAACTACATTTATCTTGTACTTATAATTAGTCGTTATCGCAATCGTTAACAGATAAGAATCGCTTTCAAAGATAACCACTTTTTTTTATATTTGTACCTTAATAAATTAATACCGTAAAAAAAACTTAAAAATTCGAAAAACATTCCTACAACTAATTAAAACAAAGCCCGACCACCAAAAATATTTTTTTTTTATTATTTAAAAAAAAAAATAATAATAAAATGAGTGGGAAACGATTTTAAAAATTTAAGTAGCAATTTCAGCACATTTCTAATTTGTCATTCCTATTTTTTTTTCTCCCCCTCTCCTCTTCCTATTTGATTTGAATAAAAAGACGCAGAAGCAGGTTTAGTTAAGAAGAAGATGAAAACTGCTGAAATGTTAACTCCCGATCAAAAAATGATAAGCAATCGTCCCGATAGAAAAAAGCAGTAAAAACAAACGTTTCACCGAGAGAGGGTGAGAGAGATAGGAAAAACTCACGGTTAAAAAAAAAAAAAATTCCTACTAACTTAGTTATTCGTCATCATCGTCTCATTCGAATTCAAAACATTTTTCAACATTCGAAAAGTTGTCAAAAGTGAGAATGAATGAAAGACACAAGAACGTTTTTTTAAAAAAAATATATAATATAATATTATCCTTCAAAAGCAGGTGAAAACGAATACGTTGTTGTGAAAAGCCGCCAGGTGGCATTAAATACATCACCTAGAATTTTAGGTTTAAAAAAAAAAACCGGTCAAAATAATAACACAGAGGTAAAAAAAAATATAAATAACAAAAAAAAAAAAAAAAAACCTTTCTATAAATTCCATCACTTAAAAACTTAAAACATTAAAAAAAAAAAAAACGCAGCTGACCTTACGAACTCTACACTTAAAGATGTACGGCGTATTATAGCCGACATTTGGAGCTCTACCTTTCCCTTATACAGTGTATCCCTTATCCCCTCCCTCTCTTCATCTTTCATCCTTCTAGTCCCTTACAATATAGCACACAACTGATAGAAACGCGTATATAATAGCACAATAATAATAACAACAACAATACACATGGCAATCAAACACCCCCTTCATCCATTCTCTCGTTTCACTCTCAACGCTATCCCGTTTATCAAAAAAAAATAAAATAAAAAAAAAAAAAAAAAGCCTGCTTCTTAATTGTTTAATCCTTCTTTTCATAAGAACTCGCTTTAAGGGGTCAAACCCAGTGACTGAAAACGAATTTTCGCGAAAAAGCTTTCTCTTAAAAAGTCTCAAAAAAAAAAAAAAATCAAGTAGCTTTCTTTTCTTTTCGCCTTTATTTATTGGGAATAATAGACGCGTTTAAAAAGTGATTGACGACACATTAACACACAACCACATTTTAATTGCGCGCAACTTCGCAACCACTCCGAATTAACTTGATCTCGTGCTTCTTTCAATTAAATCAAGACCCCCTCGACTCAACGTTAATAATGGAAAAGCCTAATAAAATTCCGATATGATAATATTATTACGCGTAAATCATTCGAGAAAACGAGCGTTGTTTGATGAAACGTTCCAGCGAAAAACTAAATTTACTAGAATTAAAAAAAACTACTTACAGTAGCTGCATTTTCATAAACAAATTAAAAGTCATATTTAAGACAAAAGTCAAAGTATTATTTCAAGGGCAATTAAAAATATTTTTAGGCTTCTATCTTTTAAGTGAACATAGTCCAAGAAATTTAAATTTTGAATTGCCCTTGCAATAATACTTTTGACTTTGGTCTTAAATATGACTTTTAATACTGCATGTTTCGGAATGCAGCTATTATATGTACTTTTATATTAGGCATTTAGACTCTAATCGCCCTACATTTACACAATTATAATCTGTTTTGGTAAACTCTCTTAAAATCGTTTTTCTTAATAAATTTTGGTACTTATCGGTTTGATGGCCGGGTGCGAGTTATTGAATATTTATTCAATAATCGATTCGCAAGTAAAAAAATAAAACATTAATAACCATCGCTATATTATGCAAAAAAGTTTAGGAATAGAATATTAGGTATCGATAGTTGAATCAATTCAACTATCGATTATGTGTTGAGTGTTCGATACCTCGCAACCGGCCACGAAACCGATAAGTACCAAAATTTTAATACATGTATTTTCGAGTGATTTTGTTTTTATTATTACAAAAAAATACGTCATTTTCAGTTTAAAAAAAAAAAAATTATAATTACACTTCAAACTTGCGCTACAAAGTATACAGTATATGCCAGCAAACTTAGGTTAGTTGTTAGTTGAATGAGATGAGGCAGCAAAATTCAAATCAAAACTAAGTCAAAATTCTTCCTCAACTCAAGTATAATTAAAAACTCCCAATTGTTTTTTTTATATACAGTAATATGATGTTAATACTACTGTTAAGCACTTGCACTGTTACTCAACTCCAACATAGATTTATAAACATATTATAAAACACCAAAAAGATAATTATTTTTTGAACTAATTATTACAATACTGTATAATACTAATTGCAGTACTGTACTGGAATAATTATTAATTTCAAAATCAAATCCGAATTTTTGTATTCAAAATAACCCCAACCAATTCAAAGCATTAACGTAATACGTTAGCTTAATATTTAATTTATACTGTGTAAGTATAGCAATTTAAAAAATAAAATGACCTAATAAATTAATTCAAAAAAGCTGATAATAGAATCGAGATTCGGTACTTTAAAAGTAGGCGATTAGACTAAAATGAAACAAGATTAAAATACTCAAACTCAGGAGGGGCATTTAATATCAAGTCGTAATTAATGTTAGCCAGGCCAAGGTCATAATAGTATCAATAGATTTAGATCATCGATCACCTGTTATTAAAATTAATCAGAATTCGCAGCCCGCTTAAATCACGATGCTAAATTAACTGTCAGGAGAAGAGGGGCACACAAATGAGGGGTAAAATAAAAGTTCGTCTGCCGAAAAGCTCCAACTAAATTAATTTTCGACTTATAAAACAGGTTTTCGCCTAATTTTCTTCACCAACACTTAATTTAAGACTCTCACCCCCCTATCTCACTCACTCTTCAATTCCTCAATCGATCATTTTGGGGGTAATAGCGGGCTTGACGTCACTCGCCAAATTGAAGGATCACGATTTCGGTGTTAGAAAGTGAGAAAGTTCGATTATAGAGACAATAATTTCAACCGCAGAAGTAATTTTCGGCATCAAGAGTTTGATATTCCATATAAAACATAA
Organism: Polydesmus angustus; assembly: GCA_034698085.1. Lineage (NCBI taxonomy): Eukaryota > Metazoa > Arthropoda > Diplopoda > Polydesmida > Polydesmidae > Polydesmus > Polydesmus angustus. Next base: position 24,047 of record JAQGAY010000179.1, on the reverse strand, counting down.
TACTCTGCAATTACAATGCCGCCATTTTGAGTAGTACGACCTTCGATGACCTCCGCCTTCTCGCGGCCGCCGTAACCAAAAGATCCCGAAGACCGAAAACGCGGCGGAACCTCGATCAATCGTTTGCAAAAACTGCCAAAATGTTACTTTGTTTCAAACTATTACCCATCGAATTTGTTAATTGAAATTTGAATGCGCAACAGAAGATAAAAGTATCCTATCTTTTTTTTTTTTTTTAGTTATATCGGGTGTCCAAACAAATCTGAAAGTTTTGAAACAGGAATAAATCAGTCAAAATTTAATGAAAATGCAAAAAAAAAAAAATTATTTTAAATTAAGCAACATATCCGATTTAACAATAAAAAATCACATCTGGCATATGACCTCCCCAACTGAGTCGGCACGTGCTAACGGACTCATTCACGTTTGACGGCTAACGCTTTTGTGGACATCTAGCGTGCACCTGCCGCCTGGGTTTCGGCATTTACGGCGGGCGGCATATTTCTTAGAAATTTCGTTAAGGGTGATAAATTGTGCCGACTCAGTGGAGGAGGTCATATGCCAAATGTTGTTTTTTATTATTAAATCGGAGATGTTGCCGAATGTAAATATAGAAAAATTATTGCATTTTCATTAAACTTTGATTGATTTATTCTTGTTTCAAAACTTTCAGATTTATTTGGACACACTATACAACGCCAGCAAAATTTTTTCTGCATGTACCTTTTTAAAATGCAATAGCGAAAAAGAAAAAAAAAGCATTTTAATTAATCGCAATTTAATATTTGAATAAATAATTGACCGTAATCATCGATGCCGGTATTGAAGATTAGAATTTTTTAATTCAGAGAATCATTAGTTCGCTATAATTAAAAAAATCTCTATAAACAACAACTACGGAAATGCTAATGTTACATAATTTGCATATAATTGCATGTACGTGCTAAATGTCTCCCAATAAATAAAAACAATTTGTACTAAAATATTATTTTTTTAACTTTTAAGATCAAGTATTTTAATGAACGAGTTTGTTTATATTATTTTCTATTTTATCATTCCAAAACGATAAATCGAGGTTGTGCTATATCAAAACACCTTACAATCCACCTTCTCATCTTGCACTAAACAAGCGATTTAGTTAACTATCGCCTTTTTTTTCCGGGTCCCGTAATTTCCGATATAAGCCTAACTAATAATTACAACGCGAGTAAAGGTAACATTAAAAAGAATTATTATTAGAGTAAAATGTAGTATGGTTGTCAGGTAAAGATGAAGCAAAAAAAAAAAAGCGCGCATTTGCTTTGAATTTTACTCCGTAACGTCTTTATAAGTAAAAATTTTTTTCTAAAAAGAAAAATAAGAAAAAAAAAAAAAAAAAACGATAAAAAGCATGGCAATATTTTCTAAAAACGAGGGCGGGGCCATACATTAAAAAGGTCGGAGGTCATCTCTCTCTCCTCTTTCGGTTTTTTTTTTTTTTTTTTTTGTTCTTGGAGAAATAATATCAAAACGTTAGTTACGAGCGAAAATGTTACGAGATGCTTTTGGCGTCTCGCGAACCTCGCAAAAACAGGTCACGTGACTTCACAAACCTCCATCAAACCGAGAAAGCACCAAAAAGAAAAAAAAAATTAAAATTGTCTAAAAATACATGAAAAAAAAATATATAAAATGGAAAGTAAAGAAAATGTTTTTAATAATATAAAAGAAAAAAAAAAGTTTTTTTGACTAAAAAATACATAGCTGCACGTAAACGATGAAATTGGACGCGGCGAATGCGGAAGAGCACTCATCAACAAATTCGAGGCACATGATAAGCTAACTAACCAACTGGTTTATAAAGTAGTTATCATTATTAATATTAAATCTTAAACACTTTCGGTACCCTTTTACCGCCGAATAAACAAATGAATCTTTTAGTTAGCGAACTTGTCTCATAACTCAAACCAAACATTTCTTTTTTACTTTTTGAATTTAAGACGCTTTTCCTTAATTAATTCAACAATTTATCATGTTAATGCGATGTGATCAAATAATAATTCCGCAAATTAAGCTTCTTTCTATTTCTAACATTATACTAACGTTATCTTTCGACTAGGTAACAACACTAAGCTTGTCAATATCAAAGATTAAAAATAATACCCAGGAAAAAATATATATTTATACTCAATCATTTTTATTTATATATGTAATTATTAATGTAATATAATGATAATAATTTTTGCTACCAAACATATAAATGATTAAAAAATTATCATATACATAATTATATACGTACATGTACACGGAATTGAAATACGAAATATAGCAGCATATTTGACACCTAACGGATCACGGTAGTTAAGACAAATTTGCCTCAAAACTAGTCCATTTGTCGCATAAAACCTAATCTAATATATTTGTTAAAATATTTTCTTAATAGTTATAAATTGACCACTACATACAATTAAAAAGGTTCGTAAATTACGGTAGTAATTCTAAAAAAATATACTTTATTTTGTTATAACGCCATCGAATATAACGTTATTTTTTGAGAATCCAGTGGTAATCATATTAATTTTTTCCCTTATAAAAAAAATTATATTTTGTGTAAATAAATTAACGTTAGTTTTGGCTATTGCATCAAAACACTACCGTATTTTCCACAATATCTTTGCAATATTTGACCAAATTTAATGCCTTATTTTGTGCCTCTTCTAAAAAAAATCTTTGCAAAAGTCTCTATAATATCTAAAACGTAAAATAAAAATAATTGCTTGTATAAATTGATGCCTGTTATTGTATAATTATACAGTATGTACGTATTATAATAGCGAATTAAAGATGTGCTATTGAAAAAACCCAAAGGTTTTATAATTAAATTCACCAATCGCTCATTGTTAAAAAATAAAAAAGTTCCATTGATTCTATTGTAAAACACCTTCGATTGTAAGGCCCTCCCCTTGTTCAAAAATTTTAAAATGGTAGAAAAAGGGGGGTCTTAGAATCGAATAAATATGGTGTTATATATTTTGATTACCAATACCGCTTACTGTAAGATAAAAATCACAGCAATATATGCACGAAAACTAAATTTGAAAGTCCCCCCCCCCCCCCAAAAAAAAAAAGTTTGAATAAATTTCCTTCAACTTAATTTATTTCGTAAATTAAATGCAGACAACCGCGTACGCTGGTTTGCGTTCGTAGTAATAAAAATTATTAGTTACCAATAACCATTCCGTTCGCTACTATGGATCTTCTCATCCTTAGCAACCGTTGTCAACGCTGTTGCTTGTTGACATTTGGTCAGCCGGCAGAGAAAAAAAATAAACTTCGTCTGGCGCCATTCTCAAACAAGTGTTAAACGAAAAATCTTTTTTTTTTTTTAATTTTTTTTTTTTTACCAGGTAGACTAGTACACGTAACCGCGTATACCCAAAGCCAAAGTACACGTAACAGCGGAGAGGGAGTGGAGTTTGGGAGGGAGGGAGCGGCGAGGAAAGGGAAGAAGAAGGACTGAGAACGACATCAGCATTTTTTTCTAAGTCCTTTTCTATTTCTCATTCTTATAATTCTGTTTACATTCCAAATATAAATATAAAATATTTGACATATCTCCAGTGTATTTGTTCAAATGAACTTTTATTGTTGGCTTAAAAAAAATAAAAAGAAAAAAAAAAAAAAAAAATACTAAACCACACGTACCCCCGGTATCCACTTTTCTATTCAAAAGCACTTTCTTTCATTCACCACAACAACGTATAAATACATTTTTTTAAATTGAAAAAGAAAGATCTTTTTTTATTTTAATTGCACTTATTAAATTAAATTTTAAAAAAATGTGTTAAAAAAATGTTTTACGATTTTAAATAAATTACGTTAAAAAAATAATTATATTTTTTGAAAGTTAGAAAATTCAGCGAACTCGAAAGAAGAAAAAAAAAAGCGTGCACTGAGAAAATATTCCGGGCAAACTCAACGTAGTTTACAAGTGTAAAAATAAATCACAAAGTTAAAATAAGCAATTATCTTTGCGTTACACTACAAGTTGAGGGCAGCTACAAACGTTTCTTTTTCTAAAACGTTCATTGTAATTACAATAAATTATTAATTTTTTTTTTTTTGAATTTGCCGAATTTAGTTTTTAAACGATAAACAAATAATTCTCAAACTATGCAACTTTATATTAATAACAATACGAATAGATCTACATAAAACCATTAAATTATACTCCTTTTCCCAGTGTTTCCTAATGTTTCTTCGAGTAAAACTGTTTAAAAACAAAATTTAAGAATCGATTTCCTGAAACATTTAACACTTATTCATGCAATTAAATTGGCAAAACCAGCGTTTTGTAAACTTTTCGTTAACTGTCAGTATTAAACTTCCAATGTCACATGCTTAATCTACGTGTACATAAGCCCTGTCAACGATTTTAATAACGTATTAGGTACGACAAGTTGTAATTGTCTGAAATTGAATGACGTTGAGTTGCATCTACAAAAAAAAATTTTTTTTGATTTACAAATACTGCATAAAAAAAATGACATTCAATCCTGTTGATCGAATTAGTTTTTTAAAGAAGAAAAAAAAAACTGAACGGCCAAACAATTTTGGTTTCTGTTAAGCAGAGCAATAACAAAATATATTTTGGACATGTAGTTAAAATGTTGCTCAGCGTGCGATCGCAAATTTCATATTTTTGAAGGGTCTCACGATTGGGGGTCTTCTTCATTGTCAGACAGCAAAAAAAAAAAAAAATAGTTTGGTTCTAGTTCTCTTTTTCTAGTCCGTTGCACATACACAACAGCTAACGCGAATCGAAAAGCGAATGGGTTACCTCTTTGCTTTTTTAAGTTTTTTATTTTTATAACTTTTCATATAAATTACAACTTCTTACTTGGATTTTCCAATTGAAGAAGCTGAGAAAAGTGGAAATGCGATCGCAAAAAAAAAAAAAGTTGAAAAAAGTCATAACTTTCATGCACTATTTGACAGTTGACTACTACTACAAGTTTTATTATCATTCTACAAATATTATTGGTCTGCTAAATAATCATCATAAAAATGATACCGAAATTGCTGTACCTTTTTAACTGTGCCTTGTATATAGTCGCTAAAATTATCTATTCGATGCAATAAATGAACAAGAAAATAATAAAAAAGGAACTGACGTTTTCAACAAAAGACAAAAAAAAATGTGAAACTAAAAAGTATATGAAATTTTTACGATTATCTAACCGCGTAAAAAGAGAGAAATTAATCTTTACCAAAAATTCATCCGGATAAAAAAACTCAATTTAAATGGATTAAATTTAACAGTATTACAAATTTATAAAAAAAAAAAAACCTCTCAAAAAAAAAAAAAACTTTTAAAAATGAAATAAATGACTAATTAACTACTTTTTCGAAGTGACTAATCATGATGAATCACACAATCAGATCATCAAATAAGTTCACGGTGAACAAGGTTAAGAGATCAGGTCTTGTTATCCTTCAAAAATACCAGAAAAAAAAAAATATTGGGAACTAATTAATTTATTAATTCGCAACTAATACTAGATTGCTTTCAAAATGTAGTTGTTGGGGACAATATATAATGATTTATTTAGTTGTCGTAAAATATCATTAATTAATAATTAAAAAAAAAAATGAGAGCGACAACGTCCCTGGTAATTCAAATTCAGCGTAATAAATAGGAACAGTAACTGTGTCGTTAACAATGTGCAATATTTGCAAAACTGCAATCGGTGAATAAACCTATTTAATATTATCATTATTGCATTAGAAATAAATTTTCTTTTTCTATTTAAAAAAGAGTCATAGTTTTTTGTACATCAACGAAGTACTGTTTAGCTAAACAACTGTCAAACTACTTATTGCTATTAAATTAACAAAGTGATTAAAGATTAAACTCTCAATATTAACTGCGTATGTCATTTACGAGTATTACTGATAAAGTAATCAACATTAAATGACATTATGCACAAAAAAAGATATGATAAAGTGTCTGCAATTACGTGTATTATAATATATTTTGATTTACTTATTATTTAATTTTTAAAAAAAATTTGCGCCAGCATTTAATTACAGAAGAATTTGGATGTAATGCCATGTTACAGAAATACAATGCAATCTTTTGCATTCCCTTTATAAAATTTCGTTATTGAGCCAAGAAACAATGATTAGTTATTCTACTCGGATATAACGTAATAAAATGATCCGTCCCTTCGATGTCGTTATAGCCGAGTTATGCTGTACTGTAAATTGACGCCGTTTACATGCATTCGTAGGCTAGTGTTAAACCATTTTCAGCTTTGATTTATTACTTGGCGCTATAAATTAAGCTAAATAGCTGAGACTTTTTGTCCTTGTTCGCAACACCGTGTTACGTTCGTAAATCAGAAGACTATTATTCACTACACTTCCGCTAAAAAAAAACCACCCTAAACAAATCGTTTGATGCTTTACGAACTACATAACGTAAAAGAGTGAGGAAGAAATTTGAACCAGCTTCAAACGCTATCTAATTTTACAAAACATAATAAAATTAAATGCACGGAATGAGTTTCTTTTTTGTTGGTAGTGTTCGAGCGCTTTTTGTAGAAAAATGTTTAGTTTAAAAGCAATTTCGTTCAATTTCAAAGTAAGTGCATCCACAAACCCGATTGTATTTCCAGTTTTCTTCTACGTTCGCAAAATTCTATCAGTGACGATTTTGTTTTATAATAATAAAACGCAAAACAAAAATGTACGTATGCATTCAAAATGAAATTCCTTGTAAACAACTATGTTTGCACTATAGATAAGCATTGACAATTTAATTGGTTTTCACCTAGTCACCTGATCTCAAATTCCCCAGAAATGCGCAGATAAATAAATATCGCAAAAACATTGGAAGCTTGTATCCAAATTTCGTTATAATTTCTAATTAAAAAAAAAAAAAATAACAATTATAATTCCCAATAATTCGCATTATTTGTTACAAAAATATGAAGTTGTTTTGCGTCTACTTAATGTTTTTCACCTTAATAAATTTCCAAAAACTACAACAAAAAATAAATAAACCAATACCGTATACATGTACGAGTCGAATACATTTACTATGTTCCAAGATATAACGAAAGTGCCGGAACCGACACGTGATAAAAGTGTTTCCATACTCGTTCTATCAGTCACGTGCAAAGAGAGCACGAAAAAAATAAACGTGCAAAAAAAAAAAAAAGTAGCAAAATTCAAACTTCGAAAGTCGAAAAGTGATTGGTTAAAAACTTTTATCTCATACGTATGTAAACAGAGCGCACAACCGTCACTATGCCGCGACTACATTAAAACTTTTTTTTATTTTTATTTTCTAAAAAATAAACACACACACACACACCTACCTCTTTCTAGTCTCTACTCAATTCCGCCATTCTCAGCCGAAAAACACAATTGGCTTCCGGATAACGTACGTAATACGTCCGCGCGCTCAGAATCACTTACTCCACTCGCCGGACACCATCAACAACAACAACAACAAAAAAAAAAAAAATAAACTTTTCAGATCTTCGAGTCATATTTCCCTCAAGTCATAAGTTCTTTTTCTCAATCTATCCGGGACAAAAATTATTTTGTACCCGAATTTGAGGATTTTGAAAAAACGTCAGGTGGGAGGCGATACTCAAACCCACCCCTACCCTTCTGAGCATGAGCGAAAACACGTCACCGGTTCAGCTTTTTCATATTTCGAGCGCGGGAATTCCATTTAAATATATATATAGAATTGGTGATTTTTCTTGCAAAGTCCAGACAGTCGGATGACGGACGCGCTTTCTCAAAACTTCTTGATAAACCGGAATATAAAAGCAAAACTGCTAAAAAGACTGAAAAGAGAGAGAGATGAGATGAGACGAGGCGAGGCGCGAGAGAACCCAAACCAAAACTGAAACTAGAGAGGGGATGGCGGCCCAAAAACGGCGACGCGACTAAAAACCACGCGTACCATATAGCGTTACAGCCTAGCCTAGCCTACGCCGTACTGTACAATAATAATATTCTAACGGTGTACCAAAGAGTAGTACTACTACTACTACTACTAGTGTATGTGTGTGCTAGAAGAAGTAGCTGCAGCTTCCTCCGCAAATATCAACATTAGCAATTGAAATGAGCCTGAAATCGAGGGATTTTATACAAGTTGCCTTCTAAATAACCACCTCAAACCCCCTTCTTTTAAACGACATCACTGCCACCCCCATTGCCTGCCTTGCTTCTCTCTTTTACTTTTAAATTTGCTACTTCGCTCCTTCTATTCACCCGCTCGCGCATACATACATAAAATTTCAATCCAAAATCCTCTATGCTGCTGGAAGACGTAGAGAGAGTGAGAGAGGGAGAGAGAGGCCCGGGGTTTTTAACTCCTCCGCGGCCCCCGCAAATCGTATTAATATTTATATTATACCGTATTGATTATCCCTGCATCCAGCCGAGACCCATAGCGCGTTGGCAACGGCGGATGATGAGCGTTGGTGGGGGTGCAGAGCTTCGTTTGCGCGTGTGCTACAAATAAGGGTTATATAATAATAGAATATATACATATCAATAAGCCTTTTAAATGTTCCTGCTTGCCATCTCTCTTCTCTCGTTCTCTCTCTCGCCTCCCGTCACCGCCGCCGCCGTGCTACCTCCCTCAAACTCCGCGCGTTTATTATAATGGCTCGCACTCGTTTTGCATACCTGATCAGTCCGCACGTACAAAATATATATGTATATACGTCCAAGTGCACGTGAAACGAGTCGAAAAAAAAAATTAAAAAAAAAAGAATAATAATAGAATTGAGACGAGCGTCTGCATGCGAATGTCTTCATCGTCGAACTCGAGAAAATACTACTACATCAACAATTGAGGTTGAGATTATTGGAGAGGGCTATTCACCGCGTTTTTCTCTCCGATACTTTAAATACTAATTTTAATTAACGAATTCTTTTTATTTTTACGATTACGATGCACTTCCGTTTTCTGCTTAACATTTTATTAGTGAAGCTGTAAACGTGGTTTCCCCCCCTCACGCGCGAACGTTTTACTGACGATTTAAACAGGTTAACGTCGTGTAGTATTTACGTTGGAATCGCGGTTATCCGATGACACGCAACGGTTAAAATAATAATAATAAAAGCCCGAACTAAAAATATTGCAATTTTGAAAACTTTGTGGTTATTCATTGGATATAATTACAGACATTTTAGAATAAAAGCCTTAATAAAATTTAGGCTTGCCAAACATTTTATTAGCTGTTTTTCCATTTTCTTAACTTCCGTTATTTAAAAATCATAAAATATATTTAAAAAAAAAAAAGTCAATGCACTTACTAATGCATCACAATTTACGGAAATATTTAACAATAATAAAAAGTGCGTAACGCCACACGTGCATAACAGCTTATAACGATCATAAATTTACGCCTTGAAATAATATTTTAATTAAACAAAATTTATCGTTAAATAAAATAAAAAAGTGTCTAGCCTCCCTTTACTTTGATTTGAGATTAAACAACAACTTATTTTATTATCTTAGCGAGAATATTTCATTTCGTAACTTTTAAATGAGATTTGAAACTACGAGTATAATAAAATTTAATTTTATTTCGACCGCGCGATAACAAAATTTCGAACATGAAGTTGTATACTGGACATTAGCAGCTAAAAATACTTTCATTAACGCTTTGTTTAACTAATTTTAATTCCATAAACTACCCGTAGTAGTAACCTTAGATGTAGATCAAACGCGAAACATTCTGCCAAATTGTCACTTTGCCACCTGTCTCACCAAAAAAAAAAAATAATAATAAATTATAAGCCCTATAATCAACATCATGTTTTTTTTCTTCTCTCCTCCTCTCCCGTTCCGTAATTCAACAATCATTTATAGCGTAATGTATCAAGGTTCAATATTTTTATATCGAAATACCCTGGGTCTCTACTTGGAAACCAAGTACTGTGCACCTGATGAGACTTTTTTTTTTCTCCTCATCTCTCTCCTATTAAGACAGAATTCCGTACTTGTATAACCGACACGACACTCACTATGAATGTAACTCAATAATAGTAATGAAACATGTAACGAAATAAATTAACGTCCGTCACATAGCGAGAGCATAAAATATGCTAAAATCGGTAGGTGGCCTATCAAAACGAACATTTGGCGAGACAGTCAACGCGGGAATAAGTTATAAACCACATCCAACGACGAGCGTATGGTTATAAAACAAGTGCAATTGTTAGGCCAATAAATACAAGTGTACTGTATAGAAACCATATTTACGTAATAACAAATAAAACGCTTCATTTTTTAAAAAAGAACTTTTTTTGTGCCTTAACAGAGAATTACACAACCCGAAGAATTTTTGTTGTTAGTAGATTTCTATTTAACTAAATTAACCACCAACTCTTCGATTTCAAATAAATACAAGACGAAAACTAGTTCTTATAATATTATGTTAGTTGTTTTCAACTACCAATACAAAGTAACGAATAGTTTGCTTTTTTTTTTCCTGCGAAATTTATTTTTTTTTACACATTTCGCACCGGTGTTTGAAAATAAATACAACGTAGTTGAACCAAAAATAAAAGTTAGCAACAAAACTAGATACGCAATCGGGAAGAAGAAAAAAAAAGTGGGAGTTGGAAGTTTGATCAGATAATTATTAAAGAATAAAATAAAAAAAAAAAAAAATGCTAGTGTCTTAACTATCGTTCGCAACTACTAGTACTGGAACTAGTCTAATCTTTCACGCCCGTCATAAACAACGTTACTTTTGCTATACATTTTGTGTTGTTTTTTTTAACTCGCATTTTTATTTATGTTCCCGATTGGGAATCTTTTTTTCTTTTCGTTTTTCTATGAAACAAAAGAAAAAAAGAGAATTGAAATATATTTTTTATCGTTAATTTTAACTAACTTGTAACTCACGAGTAGCCCATATTTAAAATTTTCAGCTATTAAATTATGTCAAAAACATAATTAAAAAAAAATCGAGCGGTAACAGAAACGTTAATATTTCGTGTTTTATTATTATTTTTTTTTTTTTGGGAGAGAAACGTAATATTTGAAATTCTCATAAATTCGGGAAATGTTATGTTAATGTCGAACTGTTATTTTGCCGCCAAATTTTATAGTCACGTTTATTTTGTTCACGAAGTTCAAAAATGCATCATTAAAAATCTCCACCTGCGCCGACATTTTGTCATCTGATTCGATCATGTTAATGTGACACTTAGAAATCGTTAAAAATGGCAGTCTCGGATTATCGAATACTATCTAAACTTTTCTATTTAGTCGAGCTGGAAGAACATGTGTTATTGAAAATAATTAACGCCGCAAACTTTTCAGTTTCAAGAACCAATAAAATAACGACTCTCAGAACTGCAATCAAAAAGTTCTTAAAAATTTTAACTTTTTTTTAAAATTATTCAGTTTCATTGTACTCGCGTAGAAAATATTGAGTAATTTTCTTCAACCAAATGTATTTTTTCTCATCATTTTCTATCAAGTTGACCAATAGTGTCAATTGTTTTTGCAGAACCAGATTGTTTTGCAAAACTAATGTTTCTAAAATTCGCCTGAATTTAATAATAACCAAAAAAAATCCGTTTAAATTTTATAAATACAAAATCATATAAAATTTAAACATAGTAATTTGAGACATTAAACTTTTACAAAAACCAGACATTATTCCGAGCATGATTGAGGCTAAAAATGTGAAAAATCATTCTTTTTTTAAAGAATTAAAATATCTATCAAAATTTTCCCTCAAAGTAAACGTGATCAAGTTCGCTCCATCATTTTATTCAAAAATTAAGCGTGATTGGCTATTTCAATATCCTAATAGCTTTCACTTAGTTCGCCGAGACTTTCAATTACAATCTCACAAAATATTCAATGAAAAAAAACCCAAAACACTTAACCAATCTTTTCGATATATTACCGGTAGGTACTTTTTTTCCTTCTCTAAACTCTGAGAGCATTTTACATGAACATGACTAATTTTTTTTTTTTTTTTTTTTGGCGAGTTTATTTTAATTTTTTCTTGGCTACCAGTTTATCTGTCTATTAGATACAAGAGCTATAATACTGAGACTCGCAACCTCGTATATAAATCAGTGCCTTAATCCACGAAATTTGTTCCTGTCAAACGAGAAAGACAACTTTTGAACGCAAACTAAGAAACACTCTTCCAATTCGCTGCTCACTATGAAAAAGCTAACTTTTTCGACTTAAATTCTTATATTTTTTTTTTCTCTATCCGATCTTTCTTTCTTCTCACAGTTTAAAAAAAATAAATATATAAGAGAGATAGGAGAGCGACAATAAAACAAAACATGGACTCTGCCACAGTCGACAACAAGCAGACGAAGTATAAAAAAAGTAGATACTAAAAAAGAAAGAAGAAAAAAAAAAAAAATTTGGTATTCACCGAAGCACTTCTACAACTACAGTTAGACATGAATTGAATACAGGATTAAGCATTTTGCCTTGGAACCAACAAACTTCTTTTTTTTTATACTAGATATTCGTTCCTTCTTACACCACCACCCTCTATCTATCTTTTTTACAAGCCAAAAAAACCACTTTTTTTTCTTTCTCCATCTCTCTCTCTCTTGCTTGTTGTTGTTTGATATGTCAACTTAGAAATACTACTACTACCACTCTTACTTACCAAACTTAGATTCGAATAAAAATCGGTTCCTCGTTTGCAACATGTTTCGCGAACCAGAACAACAATTTTATCCAAATAGAAAAATCGTCATCGCGTCTTTCTCATCTCAATGTTAAAAGTAATAAAAACGTTAAGTTGTTTTTATTTTATTGCAGTATTTTTTTTTTTACTGTATATAAATAGGCTTAACTTAACAAAAATTAGACCCTACTGCGATTTCATATATCATTTAGAAAAATCAATTCTTAATTCTTCGTTAAATGTTAGAAACAACGTTGCTGTTAAATTATAATTAGTCTTATTACAGTAACAATAGAAAATAACGTCGAACTTTTACTGCTGCCACTAAATTTTGTTGTTTATTGAGTACCCACAGCCAGTTTGTTCGATTTTTTTCCCACTATAATAATGCAAATTAATTATTTTCTTTTGGATTTTAGATGCAATGATTTTACACTTTTTCTTGGTTTTGTTTAGCATTCTTAAATTTCCCTCATTATAATTAATTTAAGCATGGAAAATTAAGTTATGATAATTGGGAAGAAAATTATTATACGAGGTACCAGTTAAACAATTTCCTGATTTAAAACTGGATTTGCAACGGGTTCGCTTACGCAACAAATAAACAGAGTGTATAAGCAAACAATAATATTCAAATTAACGCAACAACATCAAATAATTAAGATGCTGTTTAGATTTTTCTAGGCTTTACGAAAAAAAAATCAAAATTTCTCAAGCAAGATTGAATAAAACCATCTTTAGGGGTCAGATCAATGATTAAACGAGTTTTAAGGATTTCGCGAATAAATACAAATCTCTTTTTGCTCGCCACAACACGGATTTAATGGCATCGAATAATGAAATCCATGCAAAACAAAATGTAAATAAAGCTTGGATACGAATTTAACGTTTACTTCGATTTTAAAAATCAAAAAAATATATGTAGATTGAATTATTGTCTAAGAATTAGATAGACATTTATACTGTAGTACACAAATTAAGTTAAAAATATAAAATAAGGAATGTAAAAAAAATAAAATAACTTACCACCAACGTCAAACCAATATTTTGGCACTAGATGAGATGTCGTTCCTAAAATGCAAATAAATTAGTTTTGTGTTTTTATAGGATTATAAATAGTGTGTTCGAAATTTTTAAAATTTTGTAATGCAAATTCACGTTTATTTATTGTCTTTCATTAAAATCTTGATCAATCGCACAGTATTTTTGCGGGCTCAATACTTTTTGCGTAAGTTTTCAAACAAAGCAAAACAATCGTAAATAAATGAGATCTAATGGCATGATAGTTCGAAAGATTTATTCTTACAAACTGGAATATTCCTTAATCATAATTATTTCATGAAATCGAAAAAACAAACTACATCATTTCGAGATGAACATTTTTGTGAAGGCGAAAGAGTGGAAATTATATCTAAAAAGAAAAACAATTTAAGAAATAGGATGATGGTTTTTTTTAGAGTGGCTGGGGGTATTGAGATGGACAAGCAAAAAAAAACTTAGGTATGGAATGAAAGAAAGAGAGAGGGGAAAGAGGGTTATAGGGTAAATAAAAAAAAAAATAGAACGAAGGAGGGGGGAGAAATAAGAAGTGACAAAATCGAATTTTCCTACACCTTAATTGGTTACACCGGAACAAAAATATCGAAGCATTTTATGCGACGAATATATCTAACAAAATAAACAAAAGAAAAAAAAACAACATTTTTTTCCGAATCCGAAATTATTTTTTCTTCGTATAAATTCGGTGGAAAAACAAAAAATTAAGATGGTCGAAAAACTCTTCACCGAACGAAAAATAATCATTAATTAATAATAATAATAATAAAATTACAATCATATTAAAATTTTTCTTTTAAATTGAAAACATTTGTACATTAATTTTTTTTAAAAAAAATTCATTAATTTCTATGACTTTTCGCTTGTATATAAAAAAAATACGATTTGATACAAACAAAATATAAACTAAAATTACGTACTTTACGACTATTTCAACCAATTCTCTCTCGTTTTCTTTTAAGTCACCAGGATTTTTTTTCACAAATTTTACTCATTTTTTTATTTATTATTTTATAATACATTTGCACTTTATTGACTCAAATTTAAATTTCGTCAACAAATATAATTTCAAAAAAATGAAACAAAAACAACCGGGATCAATTTTTTTTTTAAAAAAAAAGGAATAGACTAACAAAACATGAAAAAATGTATCGAATGAGAGATGTGGTTGAAAAGTTTGCGAACAAAAACAAAAAATAACGAAAAATGAATCTGACTATATTAGCGTTTTCATCTTTATTTTTATAAAAGAGAACAACGTTGACTTGTATATTTTCTTATTACGTGTTTTTTTATAAGAGAAATTTACTCTCTTCTTTTTTTATATATATAAATCAATTTTTTTTAATTAATATTTTGTTACGTTAATTTTCTTTCTTTTTCGTATATCTACTCTTGAATTAACAGAAAGAAAGAAAAAACAAAAAGATAGAAAGAAAAAAAACACAATTCGTAAAAGTTATTTTTTCCTGCTAAAAATGTTTTTTTTACCCGGACAAAAAAATTTAAAATTTTCCAGATTTTTTTTTTTTTTCATTTTAAATACAATTAAGTTTCTATACAGTGGTTCCATTGAAGCTCGAATTATATTTTACACACACATTTAGGCGTTATGTGGTCTCCCGTAGAAGCTGCTGCTGTTGTTTGCTGTTTTTCATCCTGTTTTCTCGTCATCAGAATCAAAATTATATGGTACATTTATTAAAAAAAAAAGTTTCAATAATATTCTCTTCTCAATTCTAATATATTTCTTCATCATTTCTGAGATCACCGCTCTTTTAATTTAATTAATTTCATTTTTTTGTTAATTAATAAAAAACCGTTGGATAAAATCCCAATCTCATTTTTAGAGAAAGAAAAAAAAAATAAACAACTTGCCAAAAACAAACAAAAAAATTTTGAGAGCCAAATATCATACATCTGGAATATCTTCAACAATAATTTTGTATTTTTTTCTTTCTTTTATAAAGTATACGAGGTTTCCAACAATTACACATTACTGACGTCATCAATTTGGCAGTTTCGTGCATCTCCGATAAAACAGCATCGCGGATTGAACTCGTCGCGGCACACGCGAACACATTGACAGCACACATCTTCCAATACGAAAAACGAGAGAGAGATAAGAGATTAAGAGAGAAAGAGAAAAAAAATTATATCTCAAATATTTATAATATTTATAATTTTATGTACACAAAATCAAAAAAAAGTCGTTCCAACGCGAAATTTTTGGGGGGTTTATAACAGTTCACGCGATTTTAAGTTTTTGTCAACTCGACGTTATTTTATAGTTTTTTTTTTCTTCTTCTTCATCTTCACACAAATAATTGTTCCGAGTCGAGTTTTCCATTTTTCTTCCCAAATATTTTTAAAGTTTTTAAAACAAAAAGAAAAATTTTTTTGCTTCCAAAAAAACAACAACAAAAAACGAAGACGTTGAATATGACTTTTTGTTCTTTATATCTATATATAATATATTTATATATAAAATAAAAATAAAAAAAAAAAAACATTTGGCGCGAAGGTGAGGTCAGTGTTGAGTGTGGATGGCCGATGAGAAAGGTGAAAAATATTATAAAGTGAAAAAGAGATAGAGAGACGTTCATGGAGAAAGAGAGGTACTATGTACACGTGGAAGAAAAACAAAACAACAAAAGTCATTTGAAAAAGCTCTTTGGAGAAGCAGACGACGATGATGACGACGACTCCCAAAACGAATTCAAAAGTGGTTTTTGAAATAGTGGAATTTTTGAAGTTGTGGAAAAGTGGGATATGAGTGTGTTGAAGGGAGAGGGATGGGGGGGCCAATTTCTACGTATATCCAGGCCTGTCTTGTATATAGTCGTCTGCGTGACACCCGTTATACATGCTTGCGGTTACGTCATCACAGCCAGGTCCTAATCAACAAAAATCAATAAAGGTTTTTTTTTTTAGTAAAAAATAAATAAATAAATAATAATAAAACAGCTTTTTTTTTTCTTTTTCGTCTTTTTTTTTTAACTATCTTAACAGTGTGACCAGTTGATGAAAATTAACCGACCAATCGGCTAGTTTTTACTTAATTACGAAATCGTTACGCAACGTACGGTGGAGAAATGTGCATTCGATCATTTTTAATGATACAGGTGAAAACAAGTCGTGATCGAGTAAGATGACCTTTTTGTTGACCTTAACCTTACGTTAAACAAAGAGAAAAGAGCGAGAGAGAAAAAAAGAATCTTCTAATAAAACCAGGGAAAAATGCTTTCCCGAACAACCCTCGCCTTCTCCCCGACAACCTCAGACCAGACACTGCGGTTGGTCAATTGTACAACTTACACGACAACAGAAAACAAAAAAAAATAATAATAATTTCAGTCATAGGGAAACGAGAGCCAAAATAAAAAGTGTGGGAGTTTTTCTACTTTTCTTTTTTTATAAGAAATAATAATAAAGTTAAAAATCTCGTCTTACTGAATTTTTTCTTAATAAAGGAAACGGTTAAAAAGAATTTTTTTAAAAAAAACTCAAACCATTAAAAAATACTTTTCTAAAAAAACTATATTTTCTAAAAAAACTATATTTTCTAAAAAAAAAAATTAAACCGACAAAAGAAAATCAAAATTGATGAAATCGTAAAAAAAAAATGTAAACAAGACAAAAAAAAAAAATAGCTACTGTCAAATGTCAAAGTTGATGATCTTTAAAAAAAAATAATTCAAACAATTCGAATAAAAATGTAAAAATTTTAGTAAATGGACGTCAACCGGTTCGAATCCGACTAGCAACACATAGTTGCAGGCGGCTAAAACTAACTTACACCAAAACATAAATCAAAAAAAAAAGAAAAAAGAAAATTTCGAAAATAACCGCTTCGCAAATGCGTTCAATGGAAGCAAAAAAATAAAAAAATAAATATTTAACTAATCCTACAGAAATATCATAATACTGTTCACCTAATTTTCAATATCGAAGTAATAACCACAAAACCTTTGCTCTGATTCCTCTTTTTTCTATTAAATCTTTCAATGACATCACATGAATGATTCTCCTTTAATTTGGTAAGAAAATGTTAGTCTTTTAACTAATTTTTTCTTCAAAATTATTTTCAGCATTTTCAATTAAGGAATTTGTAACTAGTCAAATTAGTTCGTATTTATTTACGTCTAATAAATACTGTAATTTTATTCTTTTATGATTTTTTAATAGACAACTGATACACCAAACGTATATCCTATATTTACGTATAATCTCGGTTTAACTTTATCGAAATTATATTTAAAGTTTATTTTCTCACATGAAATTAAGCTTATAAATCGTTACATCATTTTACGCATTAAAAAAAAAATGATACTTATAACTTTTTTGCTAATGTATATTTTTCTAAACGATAATATAAAATTGTTTAACAATACAGTATAATATTATTATTGTAATAAACTCCTAATCGTTTTACGATTCTTAAACAAAAAAAAAAAATGATAATAATCCAAGGATATAAAACGAGTCTCGATAAAAATTCGGACACAATCAAAAAAAAAACCTTTATAGAAAATCTTAATAATAACAATGTAAACAAACGGATTACGTATTCAAAAATTAATGCAAAACAATTCACACGTAAATAGTTATTTAATTTTTTTGAAGTGTATAAACAATTTAAAAACCACAATTTGTTTATAAATTATAAAATAAAATTAGACCCATTACGAGTTTCCGAAAAAAAAAAATCTATACGAAGGGCGTCATGTAAAACAAGGTGTCACGACCGTGACACGAGGTTTTTTTTTTATCGAAGCGAATACGCCAATCTGAAGATGACCAGCCTCATTTCTCGCAGACGAACATATGGGAAAGATAGAGTGAATGAAAAATAATAATAATAATAATAATAAAAAAAAAAAAAATGGCTCGGTGAAACTTGCAGCCCCTCCCTTTAACCTCCTCCACATTTAACATCCAGCGTCACCGCCCCACCCAACCGATAGCGCAACTGCCATATAAAGCCTGTTTCGTTGCCACTAGTATTTTCCAGGTTCGAATCCGAAGATGCGAAGAGTTGAAATTTTTTGAACTGCACTAAATTATTTGAGCGCGCACCTTTGGGCTAAAAACAGAACTTACTACGTGCTCGGAATATTTAACGTCATCAAATATAATGGAGCTGCCACATCGATTCTAATAGAAATATATATATATATCTGAATAGTAAAAAAAAAAATAACTATTTGGGTAAAAAAATCTATGGTCGCTGCTGTTACTTTCGCGCTGAAAAACCTCGATTCTAACGTGTGTTTTTAAATTTACGGAGTTTTTAAAAAGCCAATAAAGAAGTCAAATTTAACGAAAATGAATTAATTTTTTAATATTTACATACAACAACATCTCCGATTTAATGATAAAAAATAATTTTTTGAATATGACTTCTCCAACTGAGTCGGCACATGTCAACTCGATTAGCAAAATTTTCAATAACTTTCTCATAGGCGTATTTGCCAACATCCAAGCAGACACGTGCGAGAGAGTTATTAGAAATTTCGTTACACGCGTTAACATGTGCCGATTCAG
Organism: Polydesmus angustus; assembly: GCA_034698085.1. Classification (NCBI taxonomy): domain Eukaryota; kingdom Metazoa; phylum Arthropoda; class Diplopoda; order Polydesmida; family Polydesmidae; genus Polydesmus; species Polydesmus angustus. The sequence continues at coordinate 4,749 of JAQGAY010000179.1, read as the reverse complement.
TGGAGGAGGTCACATGCCAGATGTTATTTTTCATTGTTAAATCGGTGATGTTGTTGTAACTAAATATTAAAAATTAATTTATTTTCATTAAAATTTGACTTGTTTATTCGTTTTTTAAATTGAAAATTTTGCTAATCGAGTTAACATGTACCGACTCATTTGGAAAGGTCATATTCTAAAAATTGTTTTTTAACATTAAATCGGAGATGTTGTTGTATGTAAATATTAAAAAATTAAATCATTTTCATTAAAATTTGATTTCTTTATTCGTTTTTCAAAAACTCCGTAAATTTAAAAATACACTGTACATTCCCCCTCTTAAAATTTTATTAATAATTTCCAATCTAACGTTTTTTCAATAACAAATAATTTGCAAAAACAAAATTTTACACCCGTAAGTGTGTTTTCCACGTACGAAAACTGTTTCCTTTATCAATAATTCAATTAATTTTAATACTTTTCTTTACGAAGAAAATTAAGATTTTTATAATAATTTATTTCTTATAAAAAACAATTTTTTTTAATGTAGGCTATTGAGCTTCCTTTAATAATAATTCAGGATTACTCGTTACGTGTTATAAAAATCTAAAAATCGAAGTTTGGCCGCGTTGCAATTTTCTTTTCGCTGAAACGATAAAGTTCGGCATCATTTCCGAAAAAATTTTTATTTCGGGTTTAAAAAAAATATCGAATCGAACGAATAAAATATGAAAATAAAACGCATTAGCGGTCGGTGACAAAAAAAAACAACAAATCTATTTATACTCCTTTCTGCGCGCGAAGGTTACCGATAAAAGTTGAGGCAATTATCGGCGCGAAAAATATCTCAATGTTTGATCCAACGTCAACGTGTTGATTTGATATTGATAGGTGTTCGCCTTGATAAATGTATAGTACTAAAAAAAATAATAACCTATAAAAGCCATTAAGCCCGGCCGCTAATTAATATTATTGGTCAATCAAAACTGGGAGAAAGATAGAAAAAAAAATAAACACACGTACAATTTATTATCAATGTTAAAAAATATTTAATAAAAAAAAATTAAACTGCGCTGGGAGATAGATGGAGAGGGAAGGAGACCTTCGTTATCAAATAAATTTGAAAATGATGTACGATAACCTAGTGGCAGTGTCTTTGCGCGTTCCCCGCTCCCCTTTCTCCGCTTCGAGGCCAACCGACCGACACACACACCTACTGCGTGCCCTTAAAAAGACGGAGAAGAAAAAATAAATAAACAGGTAAGCCCCCCTCATCGCTATTAAACGGGATACTACTAACAATAATTTTTTACTGGCGAGAAATAAAAAGTTTTAAAAAAGAAAAAAAAATGTGCCAAATCCGGTAAAGATTTATCTGCATTTCCTTTAGCATTCGTTCCAAAACGCACTTAACTCATCTTTAGGCCTGGCAATAAGCCGAAGCCAAGCACAGCACCCCCATCGGTGGGAGAGATTGGGTTTTGGGAAAAGGAAGAGATCCAGACAATATACAAACCCCTACTGATAACAGATGACGATAAGAAATGGAAAGAGAAGTATTTTGGAAAATGTATTTAGTGGTCAGGTGCACGGGGGCTATTCTCTATGGCTGTTTCTATTGTAAATAATCACAACACCGTTCGATTCATACTGTAGCCTATGCATCGTAGGGCGAAATTACGTTTCCAATTCGTTATCGTACTGTACATTGATGAATAACGGTTTTTTTTTTCTTTCTTTCATATTTTAATTACAACCTTTTTTGCTGTGGTAATTGTTTGTTTAGGATTTAATAATTCATCCCGTTAAAACAAGACATTAAAAAAACTGTCAATACGGTATTAAATTTACGCAAATATAATGCAGCATACCTTATACTAGTATTCATGAAATAATTTAAGTCTAGCAATTAGAAATTGGAGTTTTCCTTTACCCTTATATTTGCTACCAATAGTAAATAATCAGGAAAAACACTACACCACGAAACAAAACAAATTTCAAAACTTAAAAAAAAAAAATTTAGATGTTTTATTTAATTTTGCACCAGGTTCTAATTTACCGGTACTGTACTTAAGTTTTTAATACTCGTAGTTCCATGCGTAAAATGGAAAATCAACAAAAATATTATTTACCAAACCGTGCGCATAATATAATTTTTTAAAAAAAATAATAAATTTTAATCAAAAAATCAACTTTATTGGCCTTTATTGTTGTGAAAATATTTAAAAAGTTGTTATAACTTCGCATTCTCTAATTAGGTTCCTAATACTAAATGTTTTAATGTCCTTTCTGTTATAAATATAAAAGTAACTGAGTTCGCCAATAAATTAAACGCGTCATTTTCGTAAATAATTATTATACCTTGATTATACAATTATAATTATAAAATAATTAATATCAGGCGTGTTGGAAAAGTGACAGAAATAAGGGTTAATAAATTGCTTATATCGGCTAGTATCAACAATAAATTCTTCATTTGACGAATAAAATTGTAATTCATCTCGGTGAATAGCACGAAACGAAACAAATTTCAAACATTTAATTTTTGGAAACAATTTTTCTTAATTGTTTACTTACATGATCGAAAATGAAAAATCAAAAAAATAGTTTTTCCTGTCATTTATTAACGCATATTTTTTTTATATTTTATCGAAAAAACACTTAACAAGCGAAAAAATCGTATAAAAAAAATCAAAACACAAAGTTATGATATAATTATGTACCTCAATTCTGGGTTCCTAATGTGCCGTATAAATGTTTAATGTCCTTTTTTTTAATTATAAAAAATAACTGAGATCGTCAATAAATTTTACGCCTCATGTTCATAAATCATAATAATTATACAATAATAATTATAAAAATAGTAATTATAAAATAATTATTATCAACGTGTTGGAGAAGTGACAGATTATAAAAATGATAGTAAATTAAGTTGCTCCGCGTAACGTACAAATTCGGGGGAAAAAAAATCACAAAAGTTGAATTCGCGCATGTTTGTTCCCACTCAGGTATATAATTACTTAATAAGAGTGTTTATTTAGATATTGGTCTTTTTCTCAAGTACTGTACACAACTTATAATTAAATCCTAAAAAAAAAAAAAAAAATTTTTTTTCTTATTCCATTATTTTATTTTTTTTCCCTTAAACATAGATAACTAGCGTTTATACAGTGTCATTTCTATTATATAGCAGTGTCATATCTAACTCCTACTCGTTAATAATAGTTATTCTCCCCCTCGCATTTTCCCTCCGTATTGCCCACCTATTACTACTACTACTCTACTCCCTCCTTCTTTTCTTACCTTAACACCATCTCAGCAGAGTAAATATTCGCGAGGAAAAACAGAAGAAGAAAAAGAAAAAAAAAATATGTTGACGACCTTCACTCACTCTTAATATCGCTGAAATTCGTCGTTGCCCCACTTCTAATTCTGACGCCAACTAATTGAGCCAGCAAAATTAATGAAGGACTGTTTATTTATCGTCGCTCATAGATTTCTTTTTTTTTATCTTTCTCTCCCCAATATAATTCTTCACGTCAAACTAACAGTGCTCACGTCAGATCGTCCGGCACAAAAACCAACCGACGCACCTGGTTCCTATTTAATGACGCCGATTAGCACGTTTGACGGAGACAATTTAGCTTTACTGACGTTCAATGGCAACCAAAAAAAAAAAAAAATCCGCACACGCAGTAAAACCTCGATTTTTCGTTTTCAACCAATAAAAAAACCCAATTTGATAAGCATTTCTTTTTATAAATATAGTGTCCCGTAAATATACGAAGCTTTTAAAAATCAATAAACAAATCCAATTTTAATGAAAATAAATTAATTTTTTAATATTTATATAGAACAACACCTCCGATTTAATAATAAAAAATAATTTTTAGAATATGACCTCTACAACTGATTCATCTCGTCTTAATGCATTCAAGGAAATGTGAGAAAATTTGCATTAATCTTATGGTAGATGCCGGCACGTGCCGACGTGCAGTCGGCAGCTGCAACCTGGAAGTCCACAAAAGCTTTAGCCTTCAAAGTGAACGCGTGAGTACGTTTATTCGTGCCGACTCAGTTGTAGAGGTCATTTTCTAAAAATTGTGTTTTATTATTAAATCGGAGGTGTTGTAGTATGGAAATATTAAAAATCTAATTTATTTTCTTAAAAATTTGATTTGTTTATTCGCTTTTTAAAAGCTTCGTATATTTACGGACACACTATACAAATCATTACTGATACGAATTTTTTTTCCGTGCTGCTTGCTCTCCAATTTGTAAAACTAACTTGCGCGAAAATTCAAACGAGTTTATTAATTTTTAATTATTAAAGAAGTTAATATTTTTTAGATGCATAAAACATTATTCAGTAATTAAAGACAAAAACAAAATTTTTAAAGTTATTTTCGGATGGAATTGTCATGCATTTTGAGTCTCGTAAACGAGTAGAAGAGTTTTTCAATTTTGCTCAAATTTTTTTTTTTTTTTGAAAGCTAAAATTTAACTGGGATTAAGAAAACAATTTGATCAGCAAATGCAAAATTTGGAAAAATAAATTTATTTAGATAAATTCAATCGAAAAAAATATACTAAAAGGAATTTATACAAATTTATCAGCATAAAAATCAATGATACCGTCGATACCAAAATTAAATTACGTTCAATCTAAGAAAATGGTACACCGTTTCACATAAAGTTAAAATCGTAAATTTCAAGACTTTAAATTCGGGATTTTCCTTCATTAAGAAGTATAATAAGATTTCGACAATG
>JAQGAY010000178.1:0-41138 GCA_034698085.1 Polydesmus angustus | reverse complement strand
GATTTATAATTATTTAAGATTTTTAAAGTTTTAATCTAAAAAAACATGCATTGCCAATACTTTTTTGTGCCACTGTATTTCTAGTTTATTCCTAAGAATTTTATTTTTTAAATGTATCACAGAATGTGTACTTCGAATAAGAAAAAACTGCAATCGAAGACATTCCGTGCAATCATAAACAGAATTGATCAATCACCAGTTTTGTTCGCGAAAAAAAAAATAAAAATACAGAATTTAATCTATTAATTGATTGCCTTTTCACAAATATCGAAATTATTCTCAAATATTATAAGGTGGAATGTGCGATAAAATTTTACCCAGGCATACTTCCGTTCTATCGATACCTATACGCTTAATAACCTTCGAGTTGACCAGCTAAAGAAAATTAAAAAAAAAAAAAAGCTTACGAAAACAAGCCATTAATGGCGCATTAAAAGGTCAAAATTCTCTACACAAACAATTTGGTGCTAAAGTTTAGCTCGTAGTACATTATATTTATTAATATTTGTCGATTAAACGATCTAGTTTCTACGAATGAACCGCGACTTTATTATTTTAAATTTAAATAAACAAAAAGAAATATGATACGCTATAAACAATCAAGGCTTAAAAATTCTCGACAGATAAAAACACGCATAAATTAAAATTAATTAAAAACTTACGCGCTTAAAAAAATGAAATTATTTTAATAAATTTGTTTAATGTCAACAGAAAGCGTTAAATAGTGGGTCGCCTGACAGTACGTATGCAAAGTTTCGAAATGCCGGAACAGTTAAGTTGGTTTTTTTTCTAGAACGAACATCATCGGCGGGAGTACAATTTTTTTTTAGAAGTATTTGAAATGTTTAAAGCTTAAATCATTTTTAACATAACGTCACAATGACCGTTTTCACGAAATTCTAAAAACTGACAAAAACATTTTTTTAATAAGCAAAATAAAAGCAAAACTTAACTTTTCCATATTAAAAAGTAGTATTTCGCTCATTTAATGTTGTTGATTTTATTATTTATAACGTGTTCAACCTCTTTGAAAGTTCTATTTATCATAGAACTAAAAGTTATATTTTTTTGTAAAATAAATTCATCTTTTTCGGTGCAATATTCTTAAATTCGTAAATCTCTAGATAAGCATAAATCTTTTAAGTTGTTCTTAAAATATAAAAAAAAGTATGGAAAAGACAACTCGTTTGTACATTAATACACCCACTTTAATCCCAACTATTTTTTTTTACACCCGTATTATCAAGATTGTTAGTAACAACATGCATCTTGGTAACAACTTAACAAGTTTTTTTTTTATTATGTATGAAAAAAGAGAGCTTTAATAAGATGCAGTGTCACTTAATCTGCCTAACATTTCTTTAAAACAACCTAAATAAAAACTTTCAACAAACATTTCATTTTTTTTTTTCAAGATGCTAATTATAAACTTTTAACGAGATAATAATTTTTTTAAAAAAAATTAAGTTCTGGAGTAAATCAAATTTTTATATTGATTGATCGAGCGAGCCATTTTATTAATAATAATAAATTAATATAAAAAATCAGACTATTCACAGCCGCGTGTTGTAAAATGTCACTTTAGAACTGCAATCTATCTGAATCAGTTTAACAGTCGTAAATTATTTTGCCATAATATAAATTCGGCGAAAATTTAGGTTATCTCGATTCCTTAGTTAAAAAAAATATGCATCGTCTCCATTCTAAATGGCATTTTATTAATTTTTTTTTTTCACCCACTAAACGTGTCTGCATCAATTCTAACTTAACCTAAAACACAATTGAAAGCTATATCAAATTTCGCCATCGGATTAAACCGTTCGCCTCGGTAATGTTATCGCGCAGAGTGTAATATTACCTGAATTCTCGCACGTTTCCCCCCATTATTCTTATCTACCGCAACAACAACAACACATTTTATCCGAATCTCATCATTACTTGTTAACTACAGTTAACCTCTCAATTCAATTGAAATGCGTGACACTCGGGAGTGTCAGGTAACCGGCAAGGCCGCGTACTTGCCACGAATTCGAGTCACACGTTGAGCTTTAACTCAGGTACTGTAGAGATCGACTACACTCTCGGCTCATCGTTACCCAATTTAAGAGTAAACACGTGCTTAAGCGTATAATGAAAGACGAGATTTTAAAATTTTGCGGTTAAACCGACGCCTAGTATTTTATTTCTTTCTCCCCCTCCCTCTCTCTCTCTCTCCACACTCGCATTATTATTATATTAAATTTTTTATTATTAAAGATCCGCTTTGTTATTTGAAAACTTTATCTCGGGATTAATAATAATTCTTCTCCGTCTATTTACCCTCTTTAAAAAAAAAGGCTACGCGTTTAACTTGATTTAAAAAGTCAAAAGCAAGGGGATAAAGGAGACGGGAAATGAAAACAGGAGGAACAACATTCCATTTTTTTTTTTCATCGTCTAAAAAAAAAAAATAAATAAAAAGAATAAAAAAAAAAACAGCACACCTTTGATACGGCTGTTATACTAGTTTCAACCTTTTATTATTACATCCGAATACTCAATCCTAATTTAAATGTTCGTACTTATTTATTCTTCTTTCTTTTTTTTTTTTTTAAATTTAATGAATGTCTAATAATTATTTGAACCGGAGAACAATTTGCATTAAATAATTATCGACGGTTTAATAATATAAAAAATAGTAATAATAATAAAAAAAAACGTGCTAAATTGTTTCAGCCAATGTTTTTGAACAGATGTGTATTTGAGAACTGGTAGTGGGGGAAATTAAAAGATAGTGCTATCAAATTTGATAAATTAGTTTATTATGCATAAGCGGAAGTAAAATCGCCTTTCTTCCTTAAATACGCGCGCAATATTTGCATACATATTAAGTGCATTTATTTTAATTTGATTTGACTGTATACAAAAACTTCGATGAAAAAGAAAAAAAGAGATTTTAAAACTTGTTTATTCCCTTTGATACAAGAAAAGAAAAAAAAAGATAAAACTTTTTTCCTACAAAACTATAATTCTCAATATTATCACAGACGGAAAAATAAACTTTTTTACCGATTCGATATCCTACAGTAGATTTTCAAGACAGAAAGCGGCGCTGATTAGCATTTTTATGAAATAAATAAAATGTTCGTAAAACGGCAATTGAATTATTAATTAAATATTAGTGGAAAGGTATAGTGTTAATGATTTGTTTGTCTGAAGGTAGTATATTATCACGAAAAGTTTATTGACATCGATTAAAAACAACAGCGTGTACTGTGTGTGTTGTTAAAGAAGCTATTAAAAACGAAGAAATATTTTTTTATTTAAAAAAAAAAAAAAAATGCTTTTCACGAGTAAACAATGCTCCCATAGCCTTTGGTACATTTTAAATTTAGTAACATATTACATGAGAAAATACTCTCTTACTCGGTACTAAACCCCCCATATACTAGTACAGCGCGCGGAGGAATTCTGGTCCGCCTGTCCCAACAATGGCATTTGCTGCAGGTGAGGGCGTTTCGACCAACAACAAATCGATTTCCAAACCGATGCCAATTTTAACATTTTTTTTTTTTTTCGGCGATAAATTTTCCTTCGAAACAGAAATTGTGCTCGTTTTTTCTTCTCGAAAAAGTACTATATTATATACACGTAATAACAATTTGCGTGGAATAAATTTAATCAAGAAATTCCCTTTCGTTAACGAGCCGATTTTTCTTCCCATCTTTTTTTTTTTTTTTTCCTATACAAAAATTGAAAGTGATGAAAACTTTGTAATTAATTCAACACTTCATTACGTCGCGAACCGCGTAATAATTTTTCAAGAGACAACTGAAAAGAAATACGGAAAGATAAAAAAAAAAAAAAATTCAGCGATAATCTTCCCGTTTGCAAACATCAAAGGAAGTCAATTTGTTAACAAACAAAAAAAAAATTTAGATCAATGCGAATACAACAACAAGTTTCCTTCTAAACAATAATAATAATATATAAAATAACAAAAAGCATCGGTTGTAACATTAAACAAAAAAACTTTTTGAAGATTTTTATCATTTGACAGCCGCTTTGTTTATCTCGCACTATAATTGAATGCAAACCCAATTAGAATAATTGCATTTCAAAATATCTTTTTGGTTTATTTTTACCAGCGTATCGTCACGTTATGGCACGTTACGTGGCAGCAGTCAAGTGTTTTTCGAAAAGCAAAAGAGCACCGGATGCCAATTGACTTTGAAAAGATGGGCGAAAGGTGATAGAAAAGTACTGGAGGAGGGGGTCAAATGTGTGGCTCCTTCTCGTGTTTTTATATTATTAACTATGTGGAAGGGTGTGGTTATGTTTTGTTTTCGTTGTTGCAACTTTAATTTTCGTGTCAACATCGTCACGAAAGGCTTTCGAGAAAAGTTAAAGACATAAAAGGTTAAAAAAAAAAAAAAAAATTCCAAGCAGCCGAATGAAAACGAAGCACTGCCTGATTTCCCGATTTGACAACTATAAACTTATCCTCGTTCGTTATTTGCTTTTTTTCTTTGCGCGATTTTTATCTGTTGGATGGATAATTAGTTCGCGAGACATTTTTTTTTCTCTCTCTCCCTATAACTTTCTTCGCCTAATAAACGCGGTCGATTTGATAACTGCTTTTCAAACCCCTCAAACTAGTTTCATTTATATTTATCTAAGAACAAATAAAAAGTAGTAGAGACAAATAATTATTAATATATATATAAATAAAAAAAGCGAGCTAAATTTATCGCGAAAATTATTATTTACTTTTCCTGGCATCCATGCTCAACATTCAGCATAGTTTAAACTTTTATTCAACTCTATATAATTCTTCGAAAAACTCTTTAAAAATTTTTTTTATAGCTTCTCAAAAGAATATAAAATCCCGCTTTAATTAATAATTTCCGAATGATTATTGTTTCTCCGAAAAATGTAAATTATCAAAAAAAGAATTTTTATTACATTTGATTAATTACGTGTAATCAAAATGCCATAGGCCTAATTCAAATTGCTATAAAAAAAAGGATTTTAATATACTGTATTTTAAAAATCGATATCTATTAAAATAAACCTTATTTTGAACCAAAAAATTTAAAATTTAAAACTATTAAAATAAAATTTTTATTACATTGATTAATTACGTGTAATGGAAATGCAATAATTTAAATTGCTATAAAAAACGGATTTTAATACATTTTAAAAATCGATATCCATTAAAATAAACCTTATTTTGAACTAAAAAATTTAAAACTATTATAATAAAAGTTTTATTACATTGATTAATTACAGTACGTATAATCAAAATGCTATAGTTCAAATTGCTATAAAAAAAGTATTTTAATACGTTTTAAAAATCGATATCCATTAAAATAAACCTTATTTTGAAGGAAAAAATTTTTAAAAAAATAATACCAGTATAAAAAAAATTTCTTTTTGAATGAAGAAAAAAAAAAGCGATTCAATCGAATTTCAAAACAAGGTTTCTCAAAAAGAATTATACTGTATTTTCGTGTTTTTACATCCTAAAAGCATTCAAAATCAAAAAAAAAAAAATCACTCGCTTTTACGTAAGTTTGAGGCAATTTCTTTTACATTTATTTTAGTGTTTTCCTATGATTTCATCTCCCGAGATTTACAAAATATGTCAACGTACTGATGATGTCAGTAGATCTTTTTCCCCATCAATTACTCAAAAAGATTCTTCTTTCTCTGAGTTGCGAGACTAGTGCAGATAGATAGACGACGCATGCTTTTATCAGTTGGTGCGGTAAGATGGGTGAGGAGGAAAGAGAAATTGGCAGCATATTTTTTGGCGGGAGAATAAGTGGAGAAAGATTGATAGCAACAAAGACACGTCTTTCATTTCGTAAAGTGGACATCAATTATAATCACCTCAAAAATGGCGTCTTTATCCCCCCCTTCCCCTTCTCATCTCACGCCCTTTCCCATTCTCTCACCGATCATTCAAAGTGGTTTGACTTGACCACACCATTACTCATTTTATCACACACTTTTCTTGTTACACACAGAGGTGTAGAAGAAAAGGAGAAGGTGGAATGAGAAAATGAGGGGTAGGAGAATTAAAATTGATGACTTCACCTAAACTTGCTAATTTATTTTTTTTTTTTTATATTATTATTATTATTCAACTTCTTATATATCGGGTGGCGCAAAAAAAGTGTCACTCCTATGGGAAATTTCAAATAAAAATTAATTTTTTTAATTTTTTATTCTGAAAAAACTACTAAAATGTTGCCCAATGTTTACTTACATAAAATTATAAATCAAATTTAATATGTTTTTCCTCATTCTCAACATTTTCTTCTAATTGTCAGCACCACTGGTAAAAATCATCGATACAAATTTTATCATTCTTCAACAAAGGCGCAAATTTCAGTTGTTCCAAGAAAATAACTACATGTAACAAGTTTTCGAATAAAGCATGAAGAGGTGACCCAAAGTCGGCTAGAACAGCACCGAACATTCTGACATTCAGCATGTGAGTGAGCTGATTTTTAGCCAGGAAAAAAAAATCCCCAAAGTCACAAAAGTCCACGATTAGGCTATGTGGGGTGCCGCGTCCAACAAAAAAATCTAACTTAAGCGCAAATTTGCAACAATAAAAAAACTAAAAATGGGCATTGTTGAAAAGGAGCAAAATTTGTCTTAATGATTTATAAACAGCAGAATTAACCAGTGGTGCACACAATTAAAAGAAACGGTTGAGGAAGACATATTAAATTTAATTTACAAATTTATTTAAATTAATATTAGGCAACAATTTAGTAGTGTTTTCAGAATGAAAAGTTTAAAAAATAAATTTTTATTTCAAATTTGCCATAGGGGTGACATTTTTTTGCGCCACCCGATACATCTCTCGATACTTATTACCTGTCTCAAACAAATTTTTTTTTTTTATTATTTAGTCATTTTTTCTTTCCGAAAAATTTATTTTTCAAGGTATAATAATATTTTTTGGCAATGGCCTTGCTGACATGTACGGCGTTTCGCTTTCAAATTTTAAGAAAAGTGCGAAGGTGTTGTTGGCCTTCATCGAATCGGCTACATTTTTGCGGATATAAACAAGTCTTTTTTATTTTTACTAAGTTTATATTCGTTTTTCGAATTTATCTTTAACGCGGTTGTGGTATAACAGCAATAACGAATGAAGCGCGGTTTTAATACAGTATTTTAATTACATGCACATTTCCCAAATCTCATTAAACAACTTTTTTTAAGCGCTTCAAAAATTTAATTTTAGAACTTGCGTAATTTATATTTATACCGTACTATTATAATAATAATAAAAAAAATCTAATGATAATAAATTTTTATATCCCCTCTACAGATTGTAATTTCTGATAATTTGCGGCATATTTTTAATTAAACTATTTTTAATAATAATTCTAAACCGGTCGCAATCACGAAAGTGGAAAATCTCAAACTGTATAATGGTATTTGATTTATTTATTTATTGTTAGTTTTAGATTGTCAGAATTATTATTAAAAATTGAATGTTCCGAAATGATAAAACCACTTAACTTCCATTTTTAAATAAAAATAGCCTTTCGTTTAAAGCTAATATCATTTCTTTGTAAATTCTATCCGGTTGAAAAAAATAATGAACCGTAAATGCTAAAATGTTGCGATAATAATAATTTTTATTAAACAAGTTGGGAGGGGAGGTGTGAATTAAATAATCAAATTTTATTTTCTAGAAATGTTACAGTAAAGAAAAAAACACAACTGACCGTCTCTCTCGGGGAAATAAATTGCTTTTCTCACACCTTCAAAATGTAATTCCTACGCAGTTAAATTATTACTTATTTTTCGGAACCGTGTCTTAATTTATGCTTCTCGCCTGTCTATTCGTTTTTTAGTCTCAAGGGTGTTCTTCGCAGACAAATGCGATCACTACTCAGCCTTTCGATCAACTTTTGTAGAAAATTTTATTTTTTATTACATTCCTGGATTATAGTCTTTGTCTTCCAAAAATCAATTAATAGTGTCTGAACTAACAAATCTTTTTTTTTTTAAAAAAAAAAAACTTTAGATGGTAAATCTAAGTAGGAAAGAAACAATTATATTGCATTTCCTTAGAAATAAAAAAAAAAAAAAAAAATCGGAAAGGAAATTTTTTTCTTAAAATGACTGTTGTGTAACTTAATAGTTCTGATCTACGTAAGAAGCCATTAAACTGAGTACTTTTTATCGAGTTACTTTTTAAAACGCTTTGCACTTTTCAATCGTGCAATTAAAAAAAAATTTATTTTTTTCCCTCTCTAACCGAGGCGTAAAAAAAAACATGTTCTGATTGATTACGATGTCTACGTGTTGAGTTATTGATAAATTTTAAAAAAATGTAAAATGAAATAAATTCTCTTACCTGTATAGGAAACGTGACGGAAGTCTTGGTCATGTTGGTGATGATGATTGTGACGCCGATGAGGTCGAACTGACACTTGACGCTGATGTTGCGTCACTCCCAAATCACATGTGATAAAAACAAGGACACAAATGGAAAAAAGATTCGTAATTAATCCGTTCTTTAGATGAAAAACAGCCATTTTATCGGAGACTTCTGTTTTTTATAAAAGTTCGTGTATCACTAACAGCAGCGATGTAAAACCATCATTTTAACAAGTCTTGATGTTGTTAACGCTCTGCAACGACAGTAAAAAAAAAATAAATTCATCAATTAGAATTGTGCTTGTTTACTCCGTCACGTTACGTAATTAACAGATTAAATAAAACCACGGCATTTTTTTTTTTTATTATTATTTTGCGTTCCTATCGCGTTTCAATTGTAATTACTATTCCGAAGCGACATTCGGCGAATTAATTTACATCTAACGAGCGAATTTCATTTGCATACAAATTCAACGCTCGTTTCCAAGATTTAGCGATGACGTCTATTACGTTAATCCCGTTTTAAAACATCAAGATAGCTGTGGAAATTGTGTGTAACCTCAGTCCGCTTGGCACCAACCGAATGGCGACAATGCGCAAAGTCTGATACAAAATCCGAAGTTCGCTGAGCCCTTATCTCGTTACGATAAATTATATTATCTTTCCTAAATACCAAAAATCCAGGGTTGTTTCGGAATATCAATTTCAAATACACTACGCAGAAAAACCAGTATTCCAAATAATAATGGTTGTTTAAAAACATTAATTTCAAATAAAATTACTTCATGTTGTGTTTTTATTTTTGTTACTTTAATCTGTATTTTCCAAAATCATCGATAACCTGAAATTTCAATTTTGTTTAACAGTTTCAAACGAAAAAATATTAGTTCCGCTTTTACAATTTCTAACTGGCAATGTAAATAAAGTACTGTTATCTCATTTATTGAGGTTATTTTTTTAAAAAATATCATCAACTGAATAAACAGTTTATAGTTCAATTTCGATTATTATTGCACGTAAAGAGTGCACACAATATTTTTTATACCAGTAGCATTATAAAAATGATGATAATTAAAAAGTTGAATGCCGGGGGATTTTCGAGTTTGTCCGCTGGAACAAACTGTTATTCGCATCCGTATTTCAAGTTACGATCTCTAATTATATATAAATAAAGTTCAAGAACGACCGAATTACGCTGGAGAACAACGAAGAGGAAGTGAACTAAAAATGAAAATTGGTTGACCACCTGATTTTAATCAGCATCGCTAAACATCATTATCAACATTAATATTATGGTTATTTCGTTTAATCAAAAATGCACATGCGTAATCTTATAAACTGCGCAATTATCCTACTAAATTAGCTGTATAGTTTTTTATAAAAAAAACTAAAAATAATAGACATATTAAAGTACCGGGTAATAATAATATTCAATTTTATAAATTAGTTTTTTTTTTACGAAAAAGTTTGCCTATTTATGCTGTAGTTTCCTATCAAATCTTAATAAGTATAGAAACGTCTGCCATAATAATTATGAAAAATGTTTCTAAAAGCCGGTACTGCGTGCTGTATTAAGAAATTTAGTTATAATACGCGAGATACTAATTATTGCTGTCAACAAGCGGATGAATATTGAAAGTACGAGAATGACGAAACGTTACAGCTCATTACATTAACGAACTCTAAGAAATAATTTAATATTAAGAAATAAGATTAAAATTGACAAGTTGTCGACATCTATAAACGTTTCTTAATAAAGTGCATGTACGTACAGTACATGCGCCGAATATAGAAAATTCTTTGCCCAATTTCGTTAATGATTTTATGACCCTATTACCTCGGAAAATATCTTCCGTTTCAACTCATGTCTTTTTACATTATTTTTTTCTGCTTGTCTTTCCAACATCTTACAAGCCATAAAATTATTTCTAGGTTGCGATATTCGCCTCAAAAATAATAAAAATTCCAATCAAGATTTTTAATTTTAATTTTAAAATAAAAAAAAAAAAAAAAAAACAATATAAAAAAACCAAAAAACTATTTAATATTTCCTGGTTTTTCTTTTTTCAAAAAATAAAATATTTACACATCTTTAACTTTGATAGTTTAATAATAAAATTTCACGCTTTAGGTGATTCTAAAAAATAAATTCTCAAAACTGCCTAACGATTCGCAGTTTAAAAAACAAACTTGAAAAACACTAACTTTTCGCCGCATTTCATAATAATTTAACTCGATTGAAATAATTAAACTGACAGAAATATTTGTATAACTGAGTGAACCAACATTAAAACATTTTCAAAATTGTACTAACGGAGTACCGGAAACTGAAAACTTGCGTTTTGACAAAAATTTTATATTAAGTTTATCTTCCCATGTTTATTTTATAGATTAGACTGTCATAAATAAACACCGGTACAAATTAAAATTTTCAAAACGAGCTTTATTTCATTTATACTATTTATTAACGCTTTTAAATTTTTATAGTTTTGTTTCATTTAAAAAATTAAGATTTACGAATGACCTACCAGTTTATTTCCAAGTAATTACTTTTTCGTTGTATCCTGATTCCCGAATAACTTATCCGTCATTTGTTTTCGTTCACTCGGAAAATTATTAATGATCAATCTAGTCAGCATGTAAATCAAACTCTTTTTCAATTCGGTCCCGAGTCCAAGCGGTCTAAAATTGTGCGTGATGTCAGACTTGCTTCATTCGATTCTCGTTCGACCTCAAATCAAACCTTGGGAATCGTATTTCAACACCGAATCACGATCATAATCGGAGTCCAACAGGGGTCGTGCTCCCACCCTCCTTTAATACTGTATTATATTTTTTTTCTTTCTCTCTCTCTCCTCGCTCAAAATATTAATATTTATTTTTCGCACTGTTCAATCCATAATACAACGATTTACAGCTCCATATAGAAAGAGAGCTTCGACCCCCGCGTCTTATGTTGTGTTATGTTGCCTGTGTAAGTTCCACTCGAATCTCCTGTCGGTTCGGCAATCTTGAGCGCGTGTTCATCACGTGGTTCCTCCCTCCTTTTCCTCAACACACACTCCGCAGCACGGGAACACTTGAAAACTAAACCCCACAATGTAATGTCCTATTTTTTTTTTTTCTTTCTCTCTCAGCGTGGCGATTTGTCGTCAGCATGTGCCATGTGTTTTTCCTTTTAATAGGATTTTTGCATTGAATTGCGTTTGTTGCGAACGAGAATCGACCACCGGGAAGCCTAGTTTTTATATATATTTACTTTTTTTAGCTCCCCTTGTCAACGTTTGTGACCTCGACACTAAACGCTGAACCCTATTTTAAATTGTTTTTACCGTACTAGAAAACTATAGGTATATACGAGAAAGAAAGAACGGGGAAAATAAAAAAGTGAAATTGTTATTTGTTTTTCCAAAACTATGGGGAATTATCGGTTGAAATTGCAGCCTGCCTGCGTTTGACGTTTCAATAACGCATTGTTTAAAAAGAAATTAAAATTTAATTGCTTCGCTAATTAAAATTATAATAGGATTCCGGCTGAGATTTAATCAGGCAACTATTATGGTCAAAGTTTTTCTAAAACGCGGGTGAAAGTTTTTTCGAGAAGAAATCGAAACCGAGAAGAGTTTAAAGTTTGTTAAAAAATGTTATGGAGTCAAGGTATTCCGGTATTAACTCAACATGAAGAAAAACATAATTTGCATGTCGTGTAAAAATTTAAAGACTGGATATGTATGCCTAACATTTGTTATTATTTTTGATTGTTGACAATTGAACTTTAGTAGGCAAAAACAACATTTACTTTTGCAAGTTTTAATCGCACTAGAACCGGTTGGAACTTTGGTTGGAACCGGTCGTTGATTGGTTAAGGATGATTGCCAGTTTATAATATAAACTTATTTTATTATATTTGCATGTAAAAACTAAGCATTAAAGCAATTCGTTTTTAACTTTTCCTTAGTTTTTTCTTTTTTCTTTTTCTGAAACAGCCAGTTAAACTTGAGAATTGATACCGGTATAAAAGTAGAATTAAGAAAAAATTTAGTAATTAAAATATTTTTTATTTGAAATATTCAAATTATTTCCTAATTTTACATACAGTATTAAGGAAGTTGCAATAAATATTTTATTTGTTCCCTGCACAAATAATAATCTAATTTTGTTTTCCTCTTCTAAAAATACACGAGTTATTACCGTATAATTTTCCCCCATGGTGTTTTCAAAATATAAAAACAAAATTGAAAAACAATTGGCTAAATCGAAATACAATAATGTTTAAATACAATATTAATCATTTGACATTCTCTTTTACTGGAAACCTAAAACTTGGTTAACTTTTTTTTTTGTTGCTGTCTACTTTTCTTTTTTTTTTTTTTTTTTGTTTGTTTGTTTATTACAATAGGTATTCAACAATAACCGTTAAAAAAAAAAGCATTGGAATATTTTCCCTATTATTATCGATCGGTACAATAACCCGTAACTTTACCCCATACTGTATTTTAGTGTTTACAACTACCAACTTTAAAAAAAGAAAAACATTAAAATTGGAATTAATTAATTCTATGCGTTCTAATTAATTGTAAAAGCTCCGACTGTATTATTGTAATTTTAAGGTTTGTTAAAAATATTTTTTTTTAAAAAAAGCAATTGTGCTAAAAAATTGAGGTGAGATTCTCAGGCGTCGTCGTTTATCTGCTGGTTATTTACTCGTTCAAACATCACTAACTTCCCAATTGGGTAGAAAATATTTGTTTCTTTACTTAACCACCAACCTTCCATGCACTTGTTAATTAATAGGCGCGAATTGAGTTGTAGGTGGCGCCATGGGTGGAAGATTTGAAGAGAATACCATTACAGTATTATAACTTAATTTTAAAGTTGAAAAAATGCTGGAGTTGGGATGAGCCTGCTGATTTCTTATAATATAAACTTAAAGCGAGGAATTTCAATGAGGGATGGGTTACTGGTTTATTTACATTTCGCGCATAAATCAAGAATGTTATTTTCTTTTCTTTTTTAAATCTGTTTTTCATATTCGTGTTATCACTCCCTTATTTCGTGTTTTGCCCATCTCCGAAACTTGTTCAACGCTGAAGGACAACTAACAGAAGCAGGTTCAACTTCTCCAAACATTCATTTTCTCCAAAGTTTATTTTTAAAACCCTCAGACATTGATGGCATCAATGCCAAATGTTTTTGCACCGACGGGCTATATACGAGTATATATTTTTTTCTCTAATATTAAATTTTAGCTATTAATTCATTCCGGCATTTCTTTTTCAAACGCTTTTCTTAGTTTAAAACATCCATCATAAAAAAATACATTTTTGTTTTCTTCAAGGAAATAAAAAGCAAATAATTACAACTTTCAATTAATAATAATAATAATTATAATCTCCGTTGATAATAAAGGTGCAAAAAAATATAATTTGTCATGTTTAAACAAAGCCATGTCAAATAATTACTTTCTTTTTTTAAAAAAAATAAGGTCGTTCTTTTATTTAAATTTCAAATGTCATTTTTGACGTCCCAACGAGTTATTTATTAAACCATTGTGTAAAGTTATAAAGATGGTCATTGTTTTTTTTTATTATCATCATTGCTATCAAATTTGAAAATTAAAATTATAACTTGCGTGTTGACATTTCTTAACGACTCGCTATATTACAAGTACCCGTAAGATTATTTAAAAATTTACTATTCAACATTTTAACTGGGCTTCAAAATACTAACGTAACAATAATATTATTTTAATCGTCGCTTCGACATTGTCTTTAAAAAAATAAGAATAAAATTTTTAATTGAAATTTAAACGTCATGCGCAGTTTTATTATTCAACTTCTTCGATAACTGCTGAACCATTTTGACAGCATAAAATTTGGCATAACAAAATAAAAGCTTTAAGATTAATAATAATATTATTATTCCTGATAATTTAAAATTTTGAGCCGTAAAATTACTGCTGTCTAAATCAAAGTATTAAATTGACGTGAGCTGTAATTTTATTTGTCTGTTCAAATTGTTGTGTTTCATTCTCTCCACTTATCCCTAGTAATATTTAAGTAATAAAAATGAAAAATAAAAAAATTTTATTCGTGAAACCAAATCAAAACTACAAACCGGATTTTTTTTTTAATAAAAAAAGAAAAGGTTACCGTAAGTTAAAAGAAAAAAGTTCTCGAGATTAACTTGAGTTTATTTATTTATTTATTTTTGGGTCTTGTCATTTGTAAAGCAAGTGCTCACTTTTTTTTTCTCCCTCTCTCTACTCGAGAGCATCAAAATAATAATCAATTGGATTCGGCCTAAGCGTTTAACTTAATCTCGACATTGTCCTCCTTCATTTTTTTTTTTTTTTTAAATAGAAAGTGTAAACATTTCGTACCACTCGTTAACAAATTACGTGGTCGAGAATCACGCACGCGTATTAAGACTTCGGTCACCGGTGCGAAAATAATCTAAAGTGGACTTGTAAACAAAAATAAAAATGCTCCGAAGGTTATTGCCATTCATTTTTCGCATTCCGCGAGTATCGAATAAGGTATTCCATGCATACAAAAGTGTAAGAATCGAGCTTTGAAAATTGAAAAGCGGAAGTTACTAAAATAAGGACACGAGACGCGCGTTTAAGGAGGTCCGCGCACAACCCCAGACTAGGTGGTCTCTCCAAAATCACGAAAAATAGTACGGTACTCCCCTGCATTGCGAATGCAATGCAATAGGTGTAAATAGGATAAACCTCGATTACTGTTTTCAATTTCAGTTATGAATTAAAAGGGCGATTCCTTAAACTTAAATCTCCTACACATCTTTATACATTATTTTAATAGCTTTTCGAGATTCATTCACAAATATTGTATTTAAAAAAAACCACGCGAGGGTTGTAAATTGTAAATTTTTATGAATAGAATCATCTTATTTTTTTTTCTTCATCTCGCCCTCCTCGATTCTTATATTAATACGTAATTACGATTCATAAAATATGTATAAATTTAAAATATGACCTAAAAATTAGTTCAAAACTTTATTTTCCATTACATGTACTTTGACGATTGGAACCTCAATAAAATCAAACTATAAGTTACTAATACCGTATGTTTTTGTTGGTGTCAATCGTTTACGGATGATAAAAGTAAGAGATAAGATTCAACAGTTTGTTTATACCGTGGTGGAAAAATGAATGTTCGCGTGTGCGCAATCTATTTAGGCCGTTAGTTGGAAAAATTCATTCGTCGATCTAAATGGCAGTGTACTACTACTACGGGTACGGTATATTAATCTCAACCTATATTCGGCTTCGTTATCTAATTTTTTTACAGCTTGTAATGATATCTGGTTTATTAGTTAACTTGGAAGATGTACGAGCGTTAACGAAAATAAATTTTGGACATTTTTATAATAAGATACGATTACGATCTGGTTAAAAGAAAAAAAGAATAATAAAAAACAACTTTAAAATAATAATAAAGTCAAGGATAGTCAATTTTATTCAAGTATAGATTGTCCGGCCGATAAAAACCGCAAAGACTTTTTTTTTAAAAAAAGGACGTGAGTACTTTACCCATCTTCGTGGGATGGATACGTGATTAAATATGATTTTTTTTTTCGTAAATAAATACAGTATCCGAGCGACCTTGGTCATTAGCCAGCGTGGCGTTATCAACCAAATGAGAAATTTAACCTTTATTAACTACTGTATTACATCCAACATCAGTTTGGCAATTAAAAAAAGTTTTAATTGCGATTGTTAGTGAATTTTAAATTTTAATAATTATTATTCGTTCATCAGATAATCTCGCTGATCTTTAATAGATAATAATAATACCCGGTACTTAAAATCGGTGGGAGATGACCTTAAAAGTCAAGTGGAAAACAAAACAAAAACTAATCAGAATCAATGCACTAACAACTAGTTTATACTGTAGACTACTGCGTGCAATTCGCTCGTTAATAATATACCGTACAGTAGGAATTTTAAAAATGTTTTTACATCAACTGTCATGTTCGAGAAAACTATTAAAGTTTGAGTTTTTGGTAAATTTTGGTTTAAAAAAAATCGTATTTTTTTTTTCAATAATATTTCTTGAAATGTATTTTTTAACTTGCTTTACCACTTGTAGTAAAGAAAGTAACTTTTGATAAATGAGTTAATAAAAGCAAACATGTTTTTTTTTTGTAAAATAATTTTAAAATATCACCTTCAAAAAACCTGGTCTCATAATAATTGCAAATAAAAATCGTCAAATAAAAACAACTTGGTGTACAATACAACAGTTTCCCAGTGTAATACTGTAGAACAATGTTGTAAACGGTTAAACTTAAATAAATACTATATATTTAATTAAACTATTTAGATAATTCCAAAAATTACAAATAACCGCTAATTATTTATCGTTAATTTTTAATTAATTTCATTGTCTTAAAATTAATGTAAAAGAATTTCACAACAATTGGAACTTTCGTTACCACCGAATTTTCTTAATCTAAATTGAGCAACTAATTGAAACTTAATCTTGAATTCAAAATTTACTCACAACAAAAATTATTTTGCTAAATTAGATTACTTTTCCTCAAATGAAATTTCTGATTTAGTAAAATCTCTTTAAACAAACTTTTTTTTAAGATACTAGTATAGGTAGTGGTAGTTCCTGTAATTTTAATTATAACACAACGCAGATTTTGACAGGGTAGATGCAAAACTAAAAATTAAATAAAAGTATACCACTGGGTGGCAACCAAATACAGTAATATTACAAAACGATAAACTTGTTTTAAGAAATACAGTAATAACATTTTGTTGTAAACACGGAGCATCTACGAAACAATAATGCGAAAACCAACTTTGCAAATTACATAATTCACATTTGGAACGCCCGATTCCAATTTCCAAATGGAAAGCGTAAATTTGCTATTAATAATTATTTTTTTTTTCTTTTTCTAAAGCGCTATTGTTTCAATACAATGCAAGGTTAACCCGTTGAGACTCGGGTATTGTTGAACCCTGTTGACGGCTGACCCTCAGCGGGAGAATCGATGAAGAAACGTAGAATACAGGTTAATCTTTATTGTTCACGCTGCCTCGATACAATACCGATTTCGTCGCCTTTTTAGAAATGAAAATTTTAATAAATTTTTTTTTACTTCCTGTTAACCGACGACCCCCATGCGATTTCGAATAATTAAGAGGAAGGAAATATTACGTGATGCGATAAGAAAGTTATTTATCTTTTCATCTTATAATATTTTGGGTGACTAATTTAGATATTCGTGTGCTGCTCTGTCATCATCACTGACGGGACATTTTTTAACTTTTGATAAATGTCATGTAATGCAAAATATGTCGGTTGCACGTTTCCCATGACCGTGGCCCACTTTTTTTTTTTAATAAAAAAAACCCCGCATGTTTTTGATCATCCCAAAGTCACGTTAGTGTCAAGTACGGAGACCACAGAAAATGTATGATTTGTCTGACCACACCGAACGTAAAAAGTAGTCGGCGCTTTTTTTTTTTGCAAATAAAAAAATAATAATAATAAAATATCAACGATACATGTATATATACAAGACAATAATAATCGTTGGATTCAACCTCGTTTTCGTCATTTTAGAAAGTCGGCACCGGTCTATTGACTGAATATTCGATTTTAACGTTTTATGGCGATGACTATTAAGATTAACTTTTTTCGTTTTTACTAAATAAATGGTCTCTTTCAAATGGCACACTCTTGTTTCAATTTAACACTAATTTGACAAATTTGCTAATTTATTGCGAATAAACAAGGCAAAAACTTGACAATTGTTTAAACATGTCAATTGGCAGATAGTCAAATGAGGTTTGCCTTTTGCTTCGAGCAAATATTTTTTTACGCGATAAAATATTTCTTAAAACATTTTTAAAATTCCAATTTCGTATATAATTCCTAAATTTTTTTTTTTTTTATATATATATACTATATATATATAATTAACTAAGCTGTGCAATGTATTGTATTGAGTTTTTATCCGATGATGCTTGGATTTTTCTCTTGTAATTTGAAAATTCTTAATATTTATGCTCTCTACCTAAGGTGGCTCATTTCAAATAAAAAAATTGGTGCAGTACTAGCCTCACCAACGAAAATTCTACAGTACTGTTTATGAACATTAATGACAAAAATATAAAAAAAATTATTCGCCCAATGTTTAATTTTTAAAAGAAAATAATAAATTCTGTATTGTTAAATCATTGCTTCAATATAATATTAAATGTTAATAGTCTTATTTTTCATTAGGCAAATAATGTTTTTAATACCGGTACTAAGTTATTTGGTCCTTGAATAAACTTTAAATTAAAAAAAAAAAATTATTGCTAATCATTTCTTTAGTAAAATGAATTTATCGATGATTAGTTGAGGTTAATAAACCAGTCTAGTTATTGTGGTTAAGTCAAATTCAGGTCAATTTTTTAATGAGTTCATTTCCTTATAAGACGAAGTTTTATCCCACCAGGTTTGATGCCAACTAGTCAGGTTATCACATTTGAGGACGCATTATTCTCAGAATAATAACCGCGCGAAATATATGGTGTACAAAAAGGTGTAAATTTTAATGTAAACAAATAACGCAAACTTGATCTAAACCAGCAAATATATTCCTATTTACTACATTCTCCTAATAATTTATATTATTATTATGAGCTGACAAAACTTTTTATTATTTTATTTCTAAAAGTATTAAATATATTTTTCCGATTAAAGCTTAAAATTTTAATTTTTTTGACCATGGCTTCGATTTTCGCTTGCAAAACGTAAGTATATTTATTTTATTTTATTGCTGTTTATCATTTCTTCATCTTAATCCTATCGATTCCGAGATTAATTTTTATTGTGGGCGATTAATTATTGCGTTCGCCATTCCTCGTTCTCATTTTTTTATTATTATTAATTTATTTCATTGCGCATGTTCGCTGGCTAAAAAGGTCATCCGGTACTACGCCCATTCGTAAAATTGAGTGTTTTAGCCCGTCTCGTCTCCCTCTCATTTCTTATTCTCACAATAGACCACTATTTCCAGTTACATTTCACCGTATATTAGAGGTCACGTACGCGTGCACGAGCTGACGTCAGCATTAATTAGACGTTTTGGAATCGCGAGACATTTATTTTTCGCCGAGCCAAAAGCTCTACATGCAATTGGATTTGATTGCGATGAATGTGGAAAATGAGATGGCAGTAAAGGGAAGAGAGCTCGGCCACACGTGACTGAAAATATTTCCTCCCGACTTTTCAGTGTACATACACATATTCATACACGTCTTGCCTATTTATTTATTTATTATTTTTTTTTTGTAAAGGTTTTATTTAGCGAAAATTTGGGTGGATTGCGTGTTATTAAAGGTTAGTCAATAGAGGACTGCGCGGGGTCATTTCCGCTTGGCCCTGTCATCTACTTAACCGCAGAAACAAAAGCTCCTCCGTTGTTAGTTAAGAAAAATCCGCCTATTTTATTATATGTCAGCTTCAGTTTGCGGTTTGTAAGTCATGAAAGAGATATTTTAAGTATTCGAAAGAAGTAGTAGTTTGTTTGAAGAAAATCGCTGAGTAAAAAACAGGTAGGCAAGAGATCCAACATCAAAGCTAATGATTATAATTAGTAACTTTATTGTTTTTATCACGCTGATTTATTGAATTAATTCAGCGCATAAGCATAATTTTTAATTAAAGTTCACATTTTTTTTTTCTTCCATTACCGTACCTAATATTATTATCTACATCTGCGATCAACGAGCATTCCGCAATCGACTCGCGGATGTTTTTGATGGTTAGCGAAGGTTTAACTAAATACCCAGTATGCAAATTAAAACGTTAGTTAATTTACCTTCAAGAGATGAAATTAGGTAAACTTCTTCGGTAGATCCTAGTAATCTTTCATCACGTTCTCAAAAACACCTGCAAAATCAAAAAAAAAAAAAAAATTGGGATCAGTTAAAAATAATAATGCATAATAAAACAAATAATAATCAAAAATTTGTTATTAAAGTTAATAAAATTTTTAATCAATTTAAGTTTAAATTACTTAAACGCGATAAGCAAAAATGCATTGTACGAATACGTGTTAGTGTGCTGCATACTGCAACCTCTAAACAACAATGTATATTTTTTATGCAATAATAATAATTGTCAAAGCAGATGCTTGATAAAATCATTATACAGTTAATTTTTTTTTCAAAAAATGATGCGATAAAATCAACAATACACGAATAAAGAGAAGAAAAAAAATATTCGACATGAATATAAGCAGACAATCGTGTAAACATTGCGTATTACAATTATTCATGTTAATATTTTCGAAACAACAATTATTATTTCGATTTCTCAATCATGCATATTAATTTTAATTTGCACGCTTATTCAATTAGATTCAGTTACTAAATAAATAATTAAAAGAACTGTGGCAACAAACGGCAACAAATGACAACAAACGGCAAAACTTTTAAATTATACAAAATCAAATGTAACGCTCCCATCCACTTTTTTGTGCCCCAAATTTCTACCCGTAAGGGTGACTAACCAAATAAATAAATATAATAATATTATAGTGTTATAACTTTATTAATTACAATATTGTATCTACCGGTATCAATTTTCAAGGCTTATAATAATTATTATCATTGCAAAATGATTGTGCAATCGCAACTAAAAAAGTTAACCGCTGTAAATTTGTCTAAAGAAAGAAAAAAATAGTTTTCAATAAAACCGAATTATAAAATTGAACGGTAAAATTATTCAAAGATCTAGCAGAGGTCCCAGTCTTGATGACCTGGTGGTCGACATTCTCCGGGACAGGTAGAATTTATAGGAAATTGATAGCGCAAAGTAGGAGACCCAATGTATTCGGATTTATTCAGTCTCTTCACAGGAAAAGGAGTTAATCGTTCCATAATACCGCTTCGACACGGGTAACTATGGTGATTTATGTAATCGCCACTTGCTTCCACAATTGGAAGTAGCACGACGGCTAAGCACGTTTGGTCGTTTCCAGTGACAAATTTTTTTTGTGCTTCCAGAATTATCCGTTCCAAAATGTCCTTATTTAAAGTGAGATTTCTATTCATCGCTCCCCACATTCCTGTACAAATTTAATTATTTGTTTTTATTTTTACAAGCTATTGCAATTTAATTTTCTTTTACCTCCCATTATGGGTAAATGATGGAATTCATGATCGTGCATAAAATGCCACGTTTTTCCAGAAATCATCCAGTGACCAACAGCGGCAACTTCGCGCTCGATGATCAAACTGTCTAAATCCCGGACCACGAAACGTGCAACTAACGGATCGCCTAACAAATCATTAACATTATATTCTGTTAAATGATACTTCATGATTATTACTTAATAATATTATTACCTAAAGGGTAAAATCTCCATATTTTTGGATTGAGGGCGGTTTGATTTTTTGGGGGTAACTTTTGCATCCGACAAAAATCCACGTGCGGATATTTGCACCAGATGTCGCACAGAGGAACCCGAACGCTTTCGTTTTTAACATCCAAGTCGTGATATACTCTCATCACCCAATTAGGATAAAACTTGGAAATTAATTCGGCGTTTTTCTTGATACCAGGAAAATATGCGCTGCCAATAACCCCGAAGAACGAGTAGCTCACCACCATTTGATTAGCACCTCGAAAGGCGGCGAATCCATCGCAATTGGATATCTCCGAGGTCCAAAACGAAGAGGCATTTTTTGTTCGACTGGAGCAATTACAATTCATCTCGTCAATATTGACGAAAGATTTACTTTCTCTCTTCGTAATTATCGAAGAACCCTGCTCAATCCATACTAAAAAGATTGAATAATAAGTCCATAAAAGTAGAATTATAGTCGCAATCCAGGCGGAAAAAATTTTCGAATGACACGAAACCATTATCAACGATTTGGAAAAGAAATATTTTCAATCACGCGCGATGAATTTATATAAAATAGTCAGTCCGACATATCGGTCACACGCAATCACTCCACAAAAAAAATTCTATTATGTTAAGCAAGACAGGTGTTTATTATATTGTATAGCCAAAAAACAAACTCCTCTTAGCATTCAAAAAATACCCCTTGTTTACAAATTTTATTAATTTCGGCAAAAAAAAAATTTTTTTTTTTTCTCAATTGGTAGAAAATGCAACCAACGACTTGACGTAACAATGTCAAGTGAAATCGTAATTCCATCGTAAGCAATTTTTTTAGATTCAATTAAATACGGTAAAAATATACGATTTACGCATTTATTTTTCATTATCTTATTGTACTCGTACATATTTTAAAATCTCTTATATTCATTTTAAAATTTTAAACCAGGAACAAAAACAATTTACTTGTAATTTTTTTTCAATGTCTGACAGAAAATATAAGAATTACTGCGATATAATTATTAAATTTTTAATTAATATCGGTAATAATTTTCTTAGTTAAGGTATATCTTAGGCTAGCTGTCGTCTCGAATTTATTAACATAATGTCCAATTTTGGTGATTTCGAGGACGACACTCTTCATTACACACTTTAGAAACGGGAAAATCGTAACGTAAAATAGGTGATCCAACGAAATCTGACCTATTCAGACGTTGTACAGGAAAGGGCGTAAACATTTTCATAGCCCCATTGCGACAATGAAAGCTATGATGATTCATATAATCCCGACTTTTTTCAACAATCGGTAGCAAAACCATTTCTAGCCAAAATTGATCATTTTGTGTCATAGATGAATTTTGTGATGCTACGATCACACGCTCGAGAATATCTTTACTTAAAGTCAAGTTTCGGTTTAATCCTCCCCACAATCCTAAACACACATCAAATATAAAATTAATTCAAACATAAATTTTTATTATTAACCAATTATGTTACTTTTACCTCCCATAATTGGAACTGAGTGGTAAGGATGATCGTGCATGAAATGCCACGTTTTTCCGGAAACCAACCACTGTCCAACCGCTGCCATTTCTCGTTCAGTGATCAGACTATCTATATCTCGAACTACAAAACGCTCGACCAATGGATCGCCTACCAATGTTCATATTATATAAAAAAATTAATTTATAATATTATACTGTACCGCAGAGCTAATAAATTCTTACCCAAAGGATAAAATCTCCAAATTTTGGGAATATGCTTATTCTGGCTTTTTGATACATTTTGAATCGGGCAAAAATCTAGATGAGAATATTTGCACCAGAGCGCGCATAAAGCAAGTCGCACCTTTTCATTCTTTTTAAAGTCTAAACTATGGTAAACTCTCATTAACCAATTAGGATAATATTGCAGCACTAACTCGGCGTTTCTCGATATGCCCGAAAAATACGGACTGCCTATATCTCCGTAAAATGAAAAACTGACCACCATCTGATGGTCACCTCTGCTCGTTGCGTAGCCATCGCAATTAGACATCACCGATGGCTTAACCGATACGTTTAACTTTCGACTTGAACAATTGCAGCTCATTTCATCCGTAACCAAAGTGCCTGAGTTTTCATTACCATAAACTGAGCCAAAAATATATAAAGTAATAAATAATGCGATAATCGAAACAAACAACATTTTCAGGAAAAATAAAAACTGTTTCCAGAACATAAATTTCATGAATATATATAGACTGTATTTTATCCTTGAATTTCTTCATAAAAACCATAAAAAACATGCAGTTGGTTAAAATTACAATGCAGATGCTAAATAGACAGTTTTCTTTTCTTCTCGAAAGGTTTAAAGTTTTATTACGCACAGATTTTTATAGAATAATTGTATGCGATAGCGTTAAGAACAATCGCCAACAGAAACTAACTAAAACGATATTAACGACACATTTCAATAATACATGTACAGTAACATTATGAGACGTTGACGCTACATCAAGTTATTCAACCAACAGTCCTTTAAAGTACCATAGGTGATTAACATAAATTAGCGAACATACACAACGAATTTTTTAGTACAACGTATTTTTCAGTGCAACGAATCAGGACAATGAAATTATTATCTCACCGTCAGCTCAAACTTTTTTTCATATTTAAATTGTAGTGTTATTACAACGAATAACTTAAATAAGAAAAATTTTATTTGCTTCAACATTTCAGACAATATAATTGCTGATTTTTTTTTTTAAAGTACTTACGTTTTCGGAATTTAATTGAAAAAAATATTTGATTTAGCAGAATTTAAAATTTATTGTTGCACTTTTATTGAAGCTAGAAAATGATAAAATTTACAAATTTACATCTCCATATTATTTTTAGCTTTCCATTAAAAGGGTATTTATAATTATGATGACGATGAATTGTGAAAGAAATCTGTTTACTCCAGTTTCATCACCAAAATAATTTAATTATCGTTTTATGATAGAAACAACTTTCGCAATAATGTTTACGAAGTCGTCACTAACTTGAGCTATTAAAAGTTCAGTACTGTAAAATGAAACCTAGAATTAATCATCATTTCCCTCATTTTTATCCACTTCTAATAGACCTTCTCACCTACAGTAATTGTTATTCAAAGCTGCGTTGAAATTTAATCCGCCTCACATCAGTGTACACGCAAATTACTTTAAAACAGCAAATTACAAGTCTCGAAAAAGAAATACTTTATTACCACTGATTACTTCCACTATCAAGTTAAATATGTAACGGATGATCATGCATGAAATGCCAAGTTTTCCCTCAAGATAAGCCACTGACCAACAGTGGTAATTTCACACTCATTTATTACCAGAGGATCTTCTAATAAGCGTAAATATACAACTTAATTATTTTTATAAATGCCGGTATTTTAAACTTATTTTTTACGAATTAAATCTTACATTATCTAAAACAAGAAAAACCTTCCCACTTGAAGATTCATTCGTGATTGATCCAGCGGCAGATTACATATTTTGTAAATTTCTCATTACCGGTACACAAAAACTCAAATGTTGGTGCCAACAATGGACAATATTACTGAATTCTCGCCTTAAGAAACACAATTTTAAGTTTTCCATCGATCTACAATAATTAATACTAAACGTTGAAAGTGATTTGCTAATAATTGTTCTAATAATACACTTGCCATAAAAATCTGAAATTGACGCAGTTGCAAAGTTAACATTTTTATGACTGTTTCGGTTTGGAACGCCAATTTTAAATTTACTACATCGCAGTACATTGCACACTACAGCACTTTTAGGAAAAGATTTTCTTTATTAGATTTTATAGGGTACGATAATTACCTTATAAATAGGAATAGATTTTTCTACTTTCGGCGTTAATTATTTAAATTTTTGAAACTACTTAATTCGAAATCTTTGTTAATTATTTAACCATAATTTTTTAACTAATTTGTTATGTCGCTTTGCCCTCCTTAACAGGGAGTGTCAATTGTTTAATCTAGCAAGGGTCACTTGAAAATAAAAAAAATAGATTGAAAAAAAAGAAAAAAAAAAAAATGAAAAAATGAAAAAAAAACAAAAAAAAACACAAACTAATCCGAAAAATTGTTAATTTAAACCAATCTGTTTTGCTATTGTCCGCATGGGCAAAATAAAATAAAAATAAAATAAATAAATAATAAATAAAAAATAAGTTAAAATCTTGTCTAAAGAAACCTGGTTTTATTTCTCAAGTTTTGATTAACATAACTCCCAATCTTGATGATTTGGAGGACGACATCTCATCGGGCAGTGGCCAGAAATAGGATAATCATAGCGTAAAATCGGGTTGCCCACAAAATCGCTCGAATGTAAGCGCTTCACCGGCCAGGGCCAAGATTTTTTCGGCACCGACTCATGACAAGAAAAACTATCGTGATTTATATAATCTTCGTTTTCCTCCGCGATAGGCAGTATAACTGTCCGTAAAGATGGCTGATCGTTATTGTCATTCGGCTCTTTCTGCGCTTCTTCGATCAATCGTTCTCGAAGCTGCTTATTTAACGTTACATTACGATTCATTCCACCCCACATTCCTATCCGAATAAATTAAATTAATTTATACACGTACACAAACTTACAAAGGCGAAGTACCTCCCATAATTGGAAAACCGTGTTGCGGATGGTCCCGCATGAAATGCCATGTTTTCCCCGAAATCAACCACTGACCCACAGCGGCCACTTCTCGTTCGCTTATTAAACTATCCAGATCTCGCGACACGAAGTGACTGACTAACGGATCTCCTATTAAATTAAAATATCAATTTTCAAAATTTTAATTCTAATTTTTTTTTTTCGAGTTACCTAGGGCGAAAAATCTCCACACTTTCGAGTGAACGTGAGATTGGTTCATCAAAGGCGGAGGTAAATTGGACATCCGACAAAAGTCCAAATGCGGATATTTGCATCGCAACTCGCACAGAGATTTTAGAGTGTAAGCATCGTTTAAATCTAAGTTATGGTAAACCCTCATCACCCAGTTTGGATAAAATTGAGGCATCAACTCCGCGTTTCGAGAGATTCCTCGAAAATACGCGTTGCTTACACCGCCGAACAGAGAAAAGCACACCACCATCTGATGGTCACCTCGCGTAGTCGCGTAACCGTCGCAAGTGGACATCGCCGATGACCAAATTGATGCATTTACAGTTCTATTTGAGCAAGTACTGCAGTTCATTTCGTTCTCTACAACCGGTAGTACATCAATTTCGTATTCCACTGGTATTTCGAATTCATTATTTCTCAAAATCGTGTATATACCACCGAAATAGCAAAAAATAAAAACGACGAAAAAAATCCTAATAAATCGAAGTATAATTTTGCGTTGAATCATTTTTTTTAGCAAAAAGAATATCCTAAAATATTTAACAAAAAAAAAAAAAAATCGGGCGACACGTATCACCGTTCGTCTAATTAACATAAAATAATAATATTAACCGTTAACAAAAAATAATTAGTAATTTCATGCTTTCTCCATCATCAGAGTAGCGGCACCGAACACCTGAGTTAGATGTGTCAGGATGGGACAGCAAAAACCAAATTAAATTAACCTATTTTCAAAAGTTTTGAACACGTAGGCTACTAAACTACTAATGCCAACGAGAACTATTTTAATGTCAAACTGTATATTTGACATTTACAACTTTAAGGCGTCATTATTAAATTTATTTTATTTCAATTTAATCCGGTATATTAAAAATGTGAAGCGTGAGCAAATGGGATGATAATCGTCATTGCCAAAAAGCAACAACCTTATCAGCCGAATATAACACCTGCTCATGCTGTACATACAGCAGACAATAATAATTGTATTAGTCAATATCAAACCCCGCAGCATTATAATATCTAAGTTATGGCTAACAATTTTTTTTATACAGATTGGCGTGCGTTACCTACATTACCGTACAAAATATAAATACAATTGATTTTAAAAAGTCACTCAAATTACAACGTCTCCTTAATCCAGTAATAAATTAATAAGTTATACTCCCTCCGTCCCCAAATAAGTGTCCGATTTCTTTAGAAATTAAATCAATAAAATGCATGATAAATAACTTACTATGGTTTTAGACTTAAATTGGGTCTTTCACGAGCGTTTCGTACCAAAATATTTTATATATACTGTATCTCCCATTATTTTCTTTGACCGGAGCTTTAAACTAGGTCTTCAAAATTCTTGCTTTTTGATCGAAAATTTTGTATTATAAGGAAAACTACAAAACTTTTTAATTGCTGCCAAAAACTTTACCTATAGCATGTGTTTTCAAAATATTAAGTCAACTTTTAAAAACAAAACTGCGTTTTCTTAATTTTCGAAAAAATTGAAATCGGACACTTATTTTGGGATGGAGGGAGTACTATATAAGTTAACAATAATAACTTTTTTTTTAAAAAAAAACCATTGCTTGATATAGTCACATAATAATGCTTTACAAGCAAACCACATGTAAAAACTTTTAAATTACAATTCATACGTGTAAATTCGATTATATTGCCGGTATATCACCGCCATGAAACCGAAAAACATGTATGCAATATTTTTATTTTTTACAGATGGTTTGATTCAGATAAAAACACTAAATAATAATTCCTCAGTTCACATAAAAATTAAAAGCAGTCATAAAACGCTTTTATGTAGACAACTAAAGCGTCTGTTGAATAATTAATATCTAACTTATAAAAACATTTTATAGCTGTATCAAAAAAAAAAAAAACCATATGTTCATTAATAAATTTTACCGGTATTTTTTTTTTTAAAATCAAAACAAAACAAAAAAATATCAGTCTCCTTAAAATTTTGTTTTAAGTTTTCAATGTTTAGAAAGTTAATTTGAAGGTGTCGGCAATCGACACTTGAGAGAACTGGGTGCGACTCGTGCTCTCACAGCAAAAACCTTGCAGGATCAACATTGAACTCGCGCGACCTAGATGAATTTAATTTGGTCCACTGGACTATACACATTTAGTCTCGCAGATACGGTACATCGTAACACAGTTGGCGACTCGATTATTGGTTTCCAAATCCGAGTCAAACCGGTGAACAGCGTCAATTTATTCATTAATTTTCCTCTCAATTTTATAATAATAATTGAAGGTTACATTTTCGATTTAATAATAAACCCACGCATTCTTAAGAAAAAAGTTGAAACTACATGTAGTTCTAAGTTCCATCTATCCACGATCAACCAAGGCTAATGCATTTCAAATGCCTAATTTGGAAAAGTATTTAATGCGATACTGGCTAAAATTGGAACATGATGAACCGGATAATAATTGCGCTTAAAACACCATAATTCCATGCTCCGGCGTGGGCTACTGTCCAAGTCAGGTGTAAGGAACAGAGTTAATCGTGGATCACATCAATTTTTTTAATTCATTTTCATCTGTGCAAAAAGTTCCAAAATCCATTGAACTTAAGCTGAGGGAAAAAGCTTAACCGCAAAACGTCCATCATCTTCGGCGCAAATTTAGACCTAATTATTTTTAATCAAACGTTTAAAAAAAAATAATTAGTTTGACCGTGAAATAAATTAATACAGTCCTGTACGAGTTAAATGTACAGCATTACAATATTTAATCGAATGCAATGATAATTTTTAAATTGGTTGCTTGTGCCAAAATAGCTCCGAGCTAAATTTCATATCTAAAGATAAAAATGTAACCGTTGAATTAATATTATAATCGATTAATGAAAAAGATTTTTCACGTGACCAAAATTCAAGTTCCAGTACAGTATTTGCACCCATTAAAGCGCGCGTTAAATTATCGAAAAGTCTCTCGTTGGGAGATGGAGACGACGATAAGCGCCAAATATCCCACTCGGAAATTATCTCGACTGACATTTCTTTCCGTATCGAGCTCGATTCTTTTGGAAAATACGGACTGGCAACGTCAACTTTGAAATGAAAAGATAACTACATTTTGATGATCTTCTCTCAACGAAGAATATAAGAAGCGAGAGAAGCTCAGCCCCTCTCGCGCATTAATCGTATCTGGCAATCGCCGCTTAACCTGTCCCGTGAGGATCGTAAATCGGGCTTTCTGGAGATTTGTCCAATTGTCCCTAGGTGAGCAATAATAGCCGCGGAACATCGCCATTAGACACCCACCAGCGAGATAATAACGTTCTCCTTACTCTTTCCTCCTACGGGAATTAATAGCTAACGCGAAAGTGAGCGCATTTTCTTCGCTTTTGAATAATGACACCAAAAATCTTAATGAACTTTTTAATTGCGTTACGGTTAAGGTAACGCTTGTTTAAACATTTAATGACCTTTTCAGCAGTCAAGTTCCGAAAACGAGTTTAACAACAACAAAAAAAAAGCTACAGTAGTTTTTGTCCAAATAAATCTTATCCGAGAATATTATTCCGGTTTCTCTTTTATACTTTCTTCCTCCATCGAAATTCTTTTTAAAACTTTCCGCCATAGAAATAACCCGAACTAAATTTATGCAAAAGCGCATTTAATTTTTAACCAAGATTTATATTTTTAAAATAATAAATTTTTCGGTTTGGCAAATTATTTGCAAAAATGAGTATTGCAGTAAACTCTTCAATTTTTAACTTACTGATTTGTACCCCCAAATAGGCAAATCCTTAACATTTCAATGATAAATTTATGCGAAGAAAATAAAAAAAAAATTTCAGTTTTTTTCATAACTAATTGATGCATTTTAGTTCTAATACAGCGAACTTCCAAATAATTTGCATAATTTCCTCTGTATCGAAAGTTTCTACTAACTTGTGTTTTTAAATTTTTGGAATTTTCAAAAAACTTTAATGAAAATGAATTAATTTTTTAAAATTTACATACAACAACATCTCCAATTTAAAGATAAAAAAAAAAAACAATTTTTAGAATATGACCTCTCCAACTGAGTCGGCATTAACTCGACTAGCAAAATTTTCAACTTAAAAACCGAATAAGCAAGTCAATATTATGATGAAAATAAATAAATTTTTTAATACTGTAATTAGTTACATCAACATCACCGATTTAACAATGAAAAAAATAACATCTCGCATGTGACCTCCTCCGCTGATTCGGCACACGTTAACTCGATTAGCAAAATTTTCAATAACTTTCTCATACGCGTAAATGCCAACATTCAACCAGACACGTGCGAGAGAGTTATTAGAAATTTCGTTACAAGCGTTAACATGTGCCGACTGAGTTGGAGAAGTAATATTATAAAAATTGTTTTTTTATCATTAAATGGGAGATGTTGTATGTAAATATTAAAAAATTAATTCATTTTCATTAAAATTTGACTTCTTTATTCCGTTTTTTTTTTTAAAAAAAAAACTCCGTAAATTTAAAAACACACGGGTATAGCAAAAAATCCCACAAACACGATGTTTACGTTTCCTGTCAAAAAAGAACGGAAAAAAACCAGGCGTCAACGTAATATAACCTTAACGCATTTATATTTATTTACATCTTAATTATTTCGTTATTTGTCGCTATTTTTAGTGAACGAGCGTTTTATCCACCTCAAACTCAACACGGAAGCTTATTTTAATTTAAGAGAGCGAGAGAGAGACCTGTTTTCTAACGACCACTATTATTATTATTATTATTCGTTACGGTTCTTTTCTCACACCTCAACTGATCTCGTGTTCCGCTTCGGAAAATCAACTCCAAAATCTGCTTTAACTCCCGTCAAACTAAATTGCCGCGATATGAAGCGACGACTTCTTCGCATCAAATTAACATCTTCAAACTAAAAAATAATGATAATAATAAACAAACTAACCAAAAAAAAAAAAAAAGTTTTTACTAATTTGGTCGGCATTTGGCGTCACTTTTCCACCTCCTACTTGTAAAAGAAAACGCCATCGATTAGAATGCGTACGCAGACTTGAATTTATGTAACGTTTATTGCGGAAGTATCGTTCCGGCGCAACAACAATTTATTAGCAACGATTTGTCGATTTCAAATTCCTACAAGGTTCTAGTTGTTGTTAAAACATACCGCTGGGAGGTCGGACAATCGTTGCAGTTTTTATATTCAAGTGTTTATGTAAACAGTGGCTACTCGTTCTCTCTCTTTTTCTCCGGACTTAATTATTTTTATCGGAAAACTCGTAAATTTGACAAAATAACGAGAAGAAACAAAAAGATCGTTTCGAGTCTGTTACGCCACCTCTTTTTTTTATTTAAAAAAAATAGATAAAAGTACACAGGTTGTGGATTTAGAAAAACCAAAAACGAGTTGAACGCCATCAAAATATAAAGTGTGTGTGTGTGGG
Organism: Polydesmus angustus; assembly: GCA_034698085.1. Taxonomy (NCBI): domain Eukaryota; kingdom Metazoa; phylum Arthropoda; class Diplopoda; order Polydesmida; family Polydesmidae; genus Polydesmus; species Polydesmus angustus. The sequence goes on along the minus strand of JAQGAY010000178.1, from coordinate 9,069 downwards.
TTACGCTGTGATGGCGTGCGATGTTGGCGCGTGATGTGAGAGGCGTAACACGCACAAAATCACACCACGTTCACTCAAAAAAATAATACTTCAAGAAAAAAAAATAATAAAAATTCAGGTCATTTGTGACATATTTTGTTACTTAACTAATTGTCATTTTTCAAAGATAAAAACGGTAAAGTAATGAAATTTTCCCTTTATAATAAACAACAAAAAACCGACGATTTCCGCATCAACGTTTCACGTTTCGTCGTTTATGAATCCTTTAATAATGTCGTTTCGCCGATAAATCTGATTACTGAAACTTAAACAAAAAAAAAATATTAAAAAAAAAAAAAAAATTTAGCTGACAATGTTACAGAAATGATCACTCAATCGCATTAAAACTCTTCAAACAGATAATAGCCGTGCATTATACCGTTAATGGTTCACATAATTACTGAATTATATGTATATAAAAGATTGCGCGCATACGCTCTGATTATTACATTACTTTTTTTTTTCTCTTAAGTTCTTTTTTTTTTTTAAACTAAAGCCAAAAAATAACTGGTTATGTCATAAATTAAGATTTAGATAAAATTGGAATTCAGAATTCAAATTGAAAACAAAGCTTGCCGTGCCAGTCATTAGCGCTGATATTCCGAAGTATATAAATTTCAGTAAAACCCGGTTATAGTACGATTCAAGAAAACGAAAAAAATTCGCACTATAAGCGGTTTCGCACTATATCCGGAAAATGCTAAAAATGTAATTTAAAGTATTTTCTGAGTGAAACGAAATATTTACTCAAAAATATTTTTTTTATCCAATATTTTTTGGCTTTTTTACATGCATACTGTAATTGGCAAGCAAAAACTGTCCAGAAAGTACACAATTTCTAAAATTTCTATATTTTAAATAAATTTTTTTTTTAAAAAAAATTCATTTAAGTAGAGCGCACTATAAGCGGGCCTATTATACAGGCTTTTAGTCTGGTGGGATCCAAATATGGTCACACTAAAAGCGGGTTCGCACTATAAGCGGGCGAACTTTAAGAGGTTTTTTTTAACACATGCTCCAATGGCGTTGTCCAAGGGACCGGGCAAAAATCGCACTATAAGCGGGCGCACTGTAAACGGGTTTTGTAATTGTGTTTTTAATAAATAAATAAAACTTCTATTTATTTGTTTTTAAAACTGAAACGTAATTTTATTTTATTTTTTTTAAAAAAACAATTCTCCCTTGAATATCAATACAGTTTTAACGCATCTTTTTAAAACTAACACATTAATAAAACATTTTTTGGGTGGTTTTCAAAAAGATAATGTCTTAATTTTAAAATCTTCAAAAAAAAAAATACATTATTAATAAACCTACCACCGCTTCTAAAAGCCATCAAATCACGATCATTACGCGTATTAGAATTCATCTAACAATGCGCTTTTGTCGGATGTTGGGACGGTACTTGCGTTGTATTATTCAGAATGCGTAAGAAGTTAATTGAAGTAGCTTTTAAGTGTGTCGACCATCTTATCCATCTTTTATAAATAATAATAATAATAAATTGAAGGAGTTTAGTTTAATAAAGCCATAGTAGCATGTTGATAATTGCCTCAACGTTTGAGTTGTTGAAGAACAGGTTAGGATCGTGATCAAACGATAATCGAAAATAAATCAATCCTCATTTTTTATTTATTTATTTTTTTAAAAAGACGATCGGAGGAGAGCCACCAATCGCCACCTCTTTCAATATTATCTTCATCGAGCCAATTTATTTAAATTAGAGCAAATAAACGCTCGTATTTAAAGCTTTTAAAATCGTGTTCGCCGTCGACAATTTATTCCGAAACGCTAGATAAAACCGATGTATGTGCGCGCCTAATGTCGAGATTAAGTAATCTTAAACGCGATTAAACCAATTTAGAAAAGAAAAAAAACTCTAAATATTATGAAAAGGCGATTTTATTTATAGACGTGTAAAGCGATATTATTATAATTTTTCCATTCAAAAAAATTACGTTCAGTTTGAATGTTTATTTTTTTTTTTTTACTTCACTTTAAAAAAAAATACGTTTCAAAATTAATTACATTCGCGACGCATTCGATGCAGATAATGACTTCGGTGGTATTACACTACTAAAAAAAAAAAAAGGTCAACAAACTCATTAACAAATTTAGTGTTGATAATTACTACTTAATGGATGTTAATTTCATTTTTTATGAATTTCTTTTTTCTAATTAAATTAAACCCATTTCTCGGTAACCAAAAAAAAAAATTGTTATATGTACTGTATACATTGAAACGATCAATTTTACAAATGTTTTCACAATCAAATTTGTATACAATGTAAGTAATTACAAAAGTTAATTATTATGTACTCGCAATTTTTTTTCTAAAGAAAAATGGTGCGATTTAAAAATAAAAAAAGAAAAATTAACCCAATATCAAATTACACTTTTAAACCTAACAAACAATTATTAACAATTCCCACTAATTAAAATTAATCTCAATTCTTAATTATTCAGGCGTGTAAAGAACGAAATCACTCAACAAAAAAAAAACCAACATTCAAACGGTTGTTTTTTTTATATTTTCGTAAAAATGCGTCGCGCCTTTAAAAAACCTCACCCACATGCACCATCCTAGACGAGGTTATTTTCACCATTAAAAAAATAAAATAAATAAATAATAAAAATACCTTAATAAAATAATAAAACGGCAATCGAGAAATAAAAATAGCCCCATCTTCTTTTGTTGCGCAGGCGTGATCAGACGTCATCTGGCGTTCGGTTCGGTTGAGTGAAACCTGAACGACTCAGAGTCCGGTCAATTTGCCAAACTCAGCGTGGAGTCCAAATATGTCCCTCGCCGTATTTCAACCATCTTATTCAAATACAATAATATATATAATATACGCTACCCCTGTCATTTTGATGTAGGTCAGATCGCGCGTAATATTAGCCGTTTTTTTTTTATTTCCACAGTTTCTCTCCCCAAAATGTTATTTATATTACTATTTAAATATGATAGTTACGTGCGTAGGGTGTCTCCCCCAACTGTCACAACCGTTACGTTACGTTACCTACTCCTCCGAACTGTTTGCTTTCATCAATTTCCACCTATTTTTTAACACTAAGTCGTGAAATGGCAAAGAGAGCGAGATTTTTTATTTTTTTTAGTATTGTTAAATAAAATAAGAAATTGAAGAAAACAAACCAAAAAAATAAATAAATAACAAAACTCGAAATTATTGAGATGTGAAGATATTTTTTAGCGGTTCAAATCTAAAAACAGGAGGAGTGGGTGGGGTAGTGAATGAGTTTCTTTGAAAATTCTTGTCAATTTGAATTTTAATCGAAATTGTGGTCGTCGTTCAAAATCAAACAAACAACGGCCGAAAAACTGTACAACGGCTACAACAACAGCATCAACAAAAAAAAATCTAAAATAAAAGTAGGTTGGCGTCGTCCGTCTCAAAAAAAAAAACCCCTTGATCGTTTCTGGAACTAGAAGGCCGAGGAAAAAAACGGCGCCAATTCTTTCTTATTACCGTATAATAATATAAAAATCCCGAGTGCAGAAACAGATTTCCGCTATTTTCGTCTCTCCCCCTTAGAAAGTTACAATGAACTATGTCACTCGTTACATTTGCTTAGAATTAATTTGTGAAGCATACTCGAACATCATTTTTACATAACATCTTGACTTAATACAACTTCTCAATATCTAAACACGTTCCGTGCCAAAATAATAATACAGTAATAATAAAAAATAAAATAAACAAAATCGCTTTTAGACAACTTTTAAAAAAATATATACTGTACTGTATAATAATAGAATAATACAGTATTACTAAATTTTTCTTTTAAATACAGTGAAACCCGCTTATAGTGCGATTTAAGAGACAGGTTAAAATTCGCACTATAAGAGGGTTCGCACTTTATTCGGGAAATGCTAAAAATGTAATTTTAAAGTATTCTCTTTGTGAAACGAAAATTTTACTCAAAAATATTTTTTTTATCCAATTTTTTTGGCTTTTCTTTAAAATGCATTCTGTAATTTGCACGAAAAAACTGCTCAGAAAGTTCACAATTTTTAAAATTCTTATACACTGTATTTGAAATAAATTTTTTTAAAAAAAAAATTATTAAAGTGGAGCGCACTATAAGCGGGCTTATTATACAGACTTTTACTCTCTGATAATCTAAATATCTTCGCACTATACGCGGGTTCTCACTATAAGAGGGCGCACTTTAAGCGGGTTTTTTAACATAATTTGCTCCAATGGCATTGTCCAAGGGACCGGGCAAAAATCGCACTATAAGTGGGATCGCACTTTAAGCGGGTTTCACTGTATTTATGAAAATGTAAAGAGTTTTTAGTGGTTAGCGCGAGGATCACTTGTCCGGACTCTTGAACCCGTTTCAAACCGGCGCACCCGCTTATGAATGTGACGTCACGTCAGTTCACCTTTAATTGCGGATAAAATAATAAAATATACGCGAGAGTACACCTACGATAATTAATATGTCGTTTAGTTCACGTCCACCTGACGCCGCGCCGCAGCCGCCGTTTTCCACCGATTTCAATTCACCCAATTTGAATGAGCAAAAAGAACAACAAAAAAAACCTCGTCCGCCTACTTAAGTCTGATATTGTTTAGATGAGATAATTAACCCAAAATGTATCTAGAAAACGCGTGTCCCTCTCTCCTTCAGTAAAAAAAAAAAAAAAAAAACGCATGCGCGCTCGGTTCCATCTCCACCCTAGAAATCAAATCAACAACTGACACTCACAACTGATATTTTGACAACTTCCTAACAACTAATTAAAAACAATAATTGCCATCTTAGACAACAACTCTTAATTCCACACTTTGATATTAAGAGAAAAACTGTCTTACCGGTTTACGGATTTAAACAAACTTTTTTATTATTTCAAAAATTATTTTTTTAAAATGAGAAAGAAAAAAAAAAAGGATAACAAGTTTATGATTGAAGTTAAATCAGGCTTAATACCAATTTTTTTCTCCCTTCAGCTTTCTTATAACGTTGAAACATTTAATACAATTAAAAATAAAAACATAATTAAAATGTTTCACGTAAACTTATTACGAACATCGGTGAAATAATTAATTATTGCCCGCCTTAAGGACGTAACTTGGATACTCTTTGTATCGATAACTTAATTTCAGCAAAATTCGTTTATAACGACCTTAAAAAGTCAAACATTTCACGACGTTATGTCCGAGCATCATTTGAGAGACACAAAAAAAAATAATAAGTCAATAAATTTAGTTCAATACAGTAGAACATCCATATCCGGTCATCAATAATTATTAGTCCGCATAACCGAGGTTCTACTGTATATTAAAAATTTTTGTAAAAAAAAAGCCATTGTTTTGACGCAATAACAGGGTTTTTATAATGTTCTACAGTATTTTCGTTATTACAATCAATTCAATGGCACCATTCTTTAATGACGTCATTTTTATAGGTAACCCTTCCCCCTACTTTTATATTATGGTATTTTATAATTAAATAATGTTTATTAATATTTGTTGTAATTAAATTTAATAATCTAATTATAACTGTTATTACACTTCATATTTAATACGGTAATGAAATTTTTGAAAAAATTTATCATTAATTCACTAATTAAAAAACATTAAAATAATTTCTTTGGGAGTAAAAAAAAGTAATAAACAACCACAAAAAGCGGTATTTTCGTGGAAATAATAATAATTGGGTACACCATAGCTCTGTTTTAGCAATTTGTCAGCTCTAAAGAGTATTTATTAAAAAATTAATACCTCATAAAATAGTTCCACGTTACGGTGTTCCAAAGAAGTTACTACAAAAAAACGTGTCTAAAAACATAAATATTTTTTTTATAATTTTTAAATTATACGATATCCTAAAATTTATATGGTAAAAAAAAAATAAATTACAACGGTTATATTGTGCTGTTTTACACATAATTTGAGAGCGCAGCCTACCTTGAAAGATGTACTGTAAATGGTGTGATACCAGGACCTCTTGGCCCAGAAAAGAATAAAAACGAGTGCCGGTGATAAAAGACGCGCGGAGGGGCCTGGGTAACGCACGCACATTTCTCCCGCAGCGCGCGTAAAATATAAAAAAAAAAAATTCTTACAAAACTTTTATTATATCAGAGCCATATTTATTTGATGTCGCACGAAAGCAAAAATGAAAAAAAAAAATAAAGCGCATTGTTATTTTAAGCGAGTAGCGTTTCAGATTTATGTATAGAAAATATTTGTAAAGAAATACCAGGCGACTACATTTTAATGGTAATAAATGTCTCAGCGAACGTAGGGTCCCGCAGGCTACGGTACCTACCATTTGGTCCCCCCTTCACACTCGTCTTTTCAAAATTCCCCTTTCAACTGTCCTAATTTCCAACACTCTTTTCAAAATATCCTACCATTAACCCTGAAATGATAAAACCGCAAGTTACTGTAGGTCGTCTCACTTTCCGATGGAAGTGAAAAGAGAAGACTTTTTCCAGTTCCTCGCATTTTGTTGAAGGAAAACAGACAAAATATTTCGTTGACAGCGAATTTCTTGTACAACATAGATTTTACTAAACGAAATTAGATTTTCTCAATCAAGATTTTGTAAAACCTCATTCTAGAACCTTACAACCTATGAGATTGGCACCCTATCAATATTGAAACTATTGCGCAAAACCTTATGTTAATGCTATAGCGTAGTAATAATCACTAACAGTTACTGTATTTTAAATTCGACGTTTTAACAAGTGCGTTACAAAAGTCACAAATATGCGAAAATCTTACATTTTAGAGTGCTGTATTTATATTTTAATACGGCGTTAAAAACAAACTCCTAAATTTGATTGTTCAAAATAAAAATAATGGTCGTTATTTATGATAAAATTTGTCAATAAAATCAAAATCTAATTTCGCAATAGTTACTACCAGCATTTTAATCGCTTAATTTACACTGATTTCAATTGGGTATACACTGTACCATGAAACCAATAACAAGGATATTTTTGTTAAATAAACCTCCAAATTGTATCAAAAGTACTGTTAAACAATTACAGAGAAACATGCAAAAAAACAGAAATTTAAAAAAATTACCAATTAATGAAATTTTTTTTAAAAAAATATTAAAATATCAATGCAACAATTAAAAACTGCATTAAACCGCATATTAAACTACAATAAACCTCGTAATTGTCTTTCTATTTGATTACAAATTTACAATACAGTAGGCCTACTTGTAACTTTTATGCCAGCATTTTGGAAAAACTTTCATATTACCATAATTACCATGACTGCCATAACATATGGGAATAATTATGATGCGCCATAAATGAAAAAAATATATATTGATAAATGACTTTTATTACAGAATTTTTATCCTCCAAAATGTCAACAATCCCCTTCTTAAAATTACTATGTTCGAATACGTTTTGCATTGAAATTTCGCAATTTTTCTAATATTTTCATTAATTATTGGTAATTTTTTTTAATTTCTTTTTATGGATGCATGTACAGTATCTGAAATTGTTTAACAGCGTTTTTGTTGCAATTCGGGGACTTATTTTTTTTTTTTTAAAAAAAAACACTTTTAATGGGTGTACAAATACTTTTTTGATCACTTTGCCTAAGCTTAGATTTAGAAATTCGGTAGCAAAGAAATATAATTTACGAGTTGCGGTTTTCTAATCTAAAAATTTTTTTAATTAAATATTAAAAGAAAAACAAATTAATTGATATTTTGACCTCGCCCTGAAAAATCTATCACCCAGTGAATAAAATTATTATTGCATTGTATTCACGATTAATAAAAATTTTAACCCTTCAAAACAACTACGTTTTTTTTTCTTTCAATAAAATAAAAGAAGAAAGAAAGAAAAAGGTTAAAAAAATATTTTTGCCGATGAATGGTTGACACGTTAACTCCATTCGATTCGCTAATAATAATTCGTTTTGATCTTTGACTCCAAAAATTCACCTGAGCAGAGATCTCATCGAGCGATTGTCGTTATTTAAATGACGTCAACCTCCTAATTCCGTCCTCTACAGATTATTATCGCTGCTACTACTACCATCGCCGACCATAACAATACTGTAGTTAAAGCTCCCTGTCAAAATCAAAAAAAAATCTTTCTCAAGCAATAAGTGCTGACCGTTGTCATCAATAACTTATTGCAACTTGTTTTTCTGTCGTTACTTTTTAGATATTATTTTTATCGCCCATTATTATTTGTTGCTTGTATTGTAATTACAATTGTATATAAAGGCGTAACAGGCGTTACGTGTAAATGCGAGAACGGGAGATTTTTCAAAAATTGAACTTCGGTGACGGGTCACTGAACGGTGAAATGAGAAGGTGGAGACTCGACCACGTTCAACTGTTGTTTTTTTTTTTTTTTTTTTTTTTAAATAAATATATATATAAAAAAAAGTTATTTGTTATTTTTCTTTTCTGCTTCTTTTGTCCTTTATAAAACTTTTTTTTTTCTCTTCTTCCTCTCCGGTTTCGGTTTAGACTTTCTACCTTATACACTCTCATATAGTCATCAACGTTACGCCGCCTGAGTATGGCCTACACTTCGTGCTCGCAAGTTGACATTTGCTTCCTAAACTTCGTTTAGTTCGCGACCCAACAGTTTATTTAAAAACTACCTACAAAAAAAATTATCTGCAATGACAAATGCAAATTTTTAATACTGTACTTCACTGGTTAAATTTTTTTTTCAGAAAACTACGTCTTTTCTCACTGCATACAAAACCTTATAATAAGACAATGTTGAGCCGCATTTCTAGAGATGCGACTTCGAAAAAACGAAATAATAATTGAATAAGATAATAAATAATTATACAACTTCAGAAAGATACAAATCGAGTAATAATAATAATTGCAAAGCGAGGTTTAGATGTACAGTGTGTTTTTAAATTTACGGAGTTTTTGAAAAACGAATAAAGAAGTCAAATTTGAATGAAAATGAATTAATTTTTTAATATTTACATACAACAACATCTCCGATTTAATGATAAAAAAAAAACAATTTTTAGAATATGACCTCTCCAACTG
>JAQGAY010000177.1:0-41168 GCA_034698085.1 Polydesmus angustus | reverse complement strand
TTTATTTTCATTAAAATTTGACTTGTTTATTCGCTTTTTAAATTGAAAATTTTGTTAATCGAGTTAACATGTGCCGACTCAGTTGGAGAGGTCATAATTTATTCTAAAAATTGTTTTTTTATCACTAAATCGGAGATGTTGATGTATGTAAATATTAAAAAATTAATTCATTTTCATTAAAATTTGACTTCATTTGTTTTTTAAAAACTCCATAAATTTAAAAACACACGTTATTTGAAAGAAATGTTATTTTATTTTAAAAGTAATTTTAGGAGTACTTCCCATTCGAAAGAAATTTTACTTAAATTTTTTTTTTAAACCTTCTTTTAATTCGAATGTACTGCACTTGAGTTCACCTTGAATGAAATTCTTTGATTCATCTTAAAAGATGCTTTCCTTCATATTGAAACTAACTTTGTCTTAATCATGAAACCAAAGCCGGCTCTGCCATAAAAGCAAACCAGTCGGCTGCCTAAAACCCAGGATGTCTGTCGCAAACTAAAAAAGTTGCCAACATTTCTTAAGAGGTTATTAGATTACTATGCTCAATTGAGCAAACTTCTTTAGTCATCCCGCCCCTCCCCGCCAAAAAAATCCTGGGTGTTTACTGCATGTTATGATGTTAGTAAAAAAATATACGTAGTCAATTAAGAAAGAGAAAAGCATTTTTGTCCTTGCCAAAAGCGTAAAATAGTCTAGAGTCGGCACTGCTTAAGTCAAACTTTCTTGACTCTCCAAACAAAATGTGCTTCATCTTGATACAAATTTTCTTTAGTTCCAACTCCCATAAGAAACTTTATTTCATGTTTTGTGCGCAATATTGAACTAAAATTAAACAGTTTTAACAAATTTTGATGATTTACTTATCGCTTACGCATTTCTAATGCTCATTATGTATCCGTTTATTTATTTTATTTTTTTTATCATTTTAATGTTTGTAAGTTTTCGAACCGGTAGTACAATATTTACATCACACCCCTGTCCAAACGCACTTTTTGTTTACGTGTTTCGAGTCCACAATCGAAAAACAAAACGTGTACAAATCTTTGGGATTTTGAAAAGTTTTGTATTGATCTAAAAATAAATAAATTTAATAGGAAAAAAGCAGATATTGGCGCTGGTCTTTATTTACACTTTTTTTTCCTTGCAAAAATCGATTGCTGGACCTTTCTGACCCTTTTTTTTTAGCACATATATTTTCAATTGAAAAACAATAAGATATGCTTATTTCTATGATAGAATCATTGCTTATTCCATTGCTATCTCGCTTTATATTTCTTGAGCATGCGCTAAACAAATCAAATAAGTCCGAAGAAGAAATTCAAATCTTAGACAACATTTTGTGTTCGAAGAATAAGAAAATGAAAAAATCTAAAATCCATTTATTCGGAAAAGATATCCATGACAATTCCAAGTTCTTAAAAAAGTACAAATCGATTGGGATTTATTGTCTACAAAAATTGTCCGTGTCTGGCTTTTTTGCAGCAGACTTGGGTACCTAATAAAAAATTATTACCGGTAAATAAATTTCAATAGACTCACTGAAATTTAAGAAATCATTTAAAGCGAACAAATCACTATAAATTTACTCATTAAAAAAAACGGAGAATCTTTCTTCAATTTTTAGCAAAATGTTGTTGTGATTCATGAGTAATTACGCCTGCAATAAAAATTCCACCATCCAACTAATTTCTATTACAGTACACAGTACATAATTATATACTGGTAATAAAGTAATATACACTACATGTATTAATTAAATAAATGTACTGCAGTAGAATTGCAGCAAAACTTGGTTACAATAAACTTTAGCAAGTTTATAAAAGATAATAAGGGCTTGAACATCATAAAAAAACTTATTTTAATAATAAAGATTAAAATAACAATAAATTTATATAAAAAAACCGATTTTAATAAGTACCATAATTTCGAAATTATGTTGATTTAGAAATGAAAACACATCATTTTTGTGCAAAACAAATTCAAAATAAATTGTTCTTTATTATGTTACTAAAAAAAATACTAAAAAAAAAAAAAAAATTTAAGCGTTCCGCAAAAAAAAAATGACGTTTCCAAAAAGAAATCCTAATTCTTAGGTATGCATGACAATTGTGGTACTTTGTCATTGTGGCCATAAATACGTGAATGTAAAGGTATAGTTAATCCCGAAAAAAAATCCAAAAATATGCACACTTATTTCTAAAAAAAACAATTATTTTTGACTTCTCATAGATTTTAATTTTTGTAGTTGTTATCGTAAACAGTTATTGAATTATGTTGTACAAAAGAATATCCCCCCCTCTATAAAAAATGCTACTTTAATTATCAATTATATTAACCATTTTATTTTGCTCTCATAAACATAAATATATGAGGATGTGCGCCTAGTTTATTCCTAAAAATAAAATCACAACTAAATTTCAGCAGTAAATAGAAAAATACGTTTTTTCCCGATGCCTCAAGAATTGCATTTACCCTTTTCAAAATCCCCCGTTCAATAATATTTCTTGACATAATAAATTGTAGAAATTTCATAACATAACGTTAATGAAACGTTGAGTAAACATAACTATAGATTTGACTTTATAAACATGCAGTAATTCGCAAAGCAATGAACTATCAGTACGGTAATAATAAACGTAGACACAAAAAAAACTGCTTTGTTGAAATTTCAAAGGTATCTGAACCGAAACATTCAGACGCATCAATTGTCAAACATTCTAATACCATTCTTATCCTGCTTCATCCAATCAATTCACTGACTTTTACTGTGCGTGGGAATTTCGAGTTGCAATAATTATATTATGCCATCAAAAATTAGTGCGCCACCTACGATCTACTGGAGCACTTTTTTTTAACGTCGATTCGGTCCAATTGGAGCACAGCTCGGTACAAAAATATCAAGAAACGGATTGGCAAATAATGTCAAACTTACATAAAAATTTAAACCTAAGTAAATATTCTAAACTAGATCATGAGCAAAAATTCTGCCAATATTGACAATAGTTCGACGTCCGCTGAAATTCTTCCAACTTCAACAAATAAAAAAAGTTATATTGACAAATTTCTTACTATTAACGTTCGTTCTATCGGCGTTTTACCATTTAGTTTTGTACAAGAAAATTAAGAAAAAGAAAAGATTTTTTTTTTGCAATATTGTTGCTAGAAAATCACGTGAACCAGTGTTGTATTTTTATGTAGATAGATAGATAGATAGATAGATAGCATAGATAAAAAAATCTTAAATCATCTTCGTTTATGCTTATGTAAATGCCATCCAAGTATAAGCACAACGCTCACTTTCCATCGCCTAACCAAATATTTAAATAAGAACTCATTTTCTCCAGTATGCACGCCACTATCCAGCCGTAATATAATCCGTAGTAGGTTTTACATGCAGGATGGTATGTAAAATAAACCTATATTCCACAGCAACCATTTACTAATAAGTTATGCAAAAAAAATATTATTAAAAATAAAGAAAACGAAAGAAATTTTTTGTTTTCTTTCCATCAATAATTAACGATGTTTATCTAATTTTGAGATAATAATTATCCTCGATTTCGTTGTATTCTTACGCGCGTGTTAAAAAAAATGCAAACTTCATTATTGACACCACCCTGTACTTCGCAACACTTGGCGACATGTAAAGAATCAGAATAAAAATAAAAAAAATGAAATAAATAAAAAGCCGAATAAATTCGAAAATAATATTGACATCGCTTTCTATTCGCCTCGCAGTCGCGGACGTCATAGTAAAAGCATTTCAGTTAATATAAAAAAAAGGTATCAACAATAATAATTTTGAATGGATGTCAAAACATTTTTTTTTTTTTTTGAATTTTGAATGGAAAGCCCAGCCAAGCTAAGAGTCAAGAGGAAAGTGTCAATCTTTTTCGGAATGTGCAAACCGGAAATGACTGGATATTTTTATGTCCGCGCATAAAATCTCCACGTCCCTTGTCCTTACTGTTCCCCCAGCGAAGAACTCAGTCTATTGTTTCGATCGAAATAGCCCTTATTTGAAATAGTTCTTCGGAACAGGAAATATAAAAGAAAGGCGAACGCGATTCTACTGAAGTTGTAACATCGCGGAACGAATAACGCGAAACCGAGAATTCAAGTTTATGAATAAGTATGACAAATTGTATTACGGTACAACAAAAAAATATATTATTTTCTCCTTCATAAAAAGAAGAAGAAAAAAAAATTCAATCATAAGAATATATTTTGCTCTGTAAAATACAGTACACTATTATTGTAGCTAATGTTTTTATTATTATTATTATCAGAATTATCAAGTAATACTTCGATATACGCGCATTTACAATATAGGCTTACTCGTCCGCGGTTAACAATAAAAATAATATTTTTTTGCAAAAAAAAAAAAAAATAATAATAAAATTGGAAATTCCTTATAGAAAAAAAATTGATATGTATTTATACGCGAAATTTTTCGGTTCAATATACTCCTACGTACACTTTTCCGGTATATTTATTTTTGGCGATACATTTCTTATATGAAAAATTTTTACTGTTTAAAATTCACAGAAAACATTTCCTATAATAATGTTTACACCAAAAGTTGCTAATTCATTTATTATTTGTCAAATTTGTTTGTGAACCATAATTATTATCATTTGTACATATCGGGTGGCGCAAAAAAAGTAGCACACCTATGGGAAATTTCAAATAAAAATTAATTTTTTTAACTTATTATTCTGGAGAAACTACTAAAATGTTGCCTAATGTTTACTTACATAAAATTATAAATCAAAATTAATATGTCTTAATTTATTTTCAACAGTTTCTTCTAATTGTCTGCAGCACTGGTAAAAATCATCGATACAAATTTAACCATTCTTCAACAATGGCGCAAATTTCAGTTGTTCCAAAAAAATAACTACTGTACATGTAACGCGTTTTCGAATAAAGCATGACGTAAAATTAGTCTTAATAAACTTCGTAAACAAATTGATGCCAATAGCACAAAAATTCCAACTGAATTAGTACACAAATACTTATAATAATATACACTGTAAATACACTGTATTTTAATAACACATAGAAAAATGTTAAGTTACTTTAATGACTTTTTAAACATTTAATTGCTATTTTCTATGCTCAAAATATCCTCATTCCATTTTCCAGATTCAAATTACAAAAACTATGAAATATGGGGTGTGATGCAAGAAGATGTTTACAAGACAAAAAAAAAAAAAAAAAGAAACGTTGCCACCTGCATACCTTGACACCAGAGACAATTTCGATTAAGCTTCATAGAGGAAAGGCAATCTCGTCTTGCTGCGAGTGTTAAAACCAAAAGAGGATATTTTGAACATAAAATAGAACAATTACATGTTAAAAAAAGTCCTTTCTGTGTGTTATTAAAATATTTCGATTATTAAAAGGATTTCAGTAGTGTGCCCATTTCCGTACACAGTTTATATTATGTTTCCAATAATAATGTACGCCCACAACTTTTAATAACAAAACACTTCTCTTTTTATTTCCTAGACAAATATTTTTCTTACCCTACGCAATATTACCTCTTATAAATAATGTTAAAAATTCATTTCTTTCATTTGCTGTAAGCGATAATTTCACGTAAGTTTTACATTTTATTTCGTCTAAATTGAATTTATTTTAATAGGTCATACTGTTTAGTTTGCCATAATACCGTTCTTTAAATGATTTATAACCAGTATTTCTGTTTTATGAACAAGAATAGGTGAAACCTATGGGGTTAAATCATGTCAAAAATGTTTAGCAAGCTTCCAATTAAAAGAAGAAAAACAAGAAAATTTCTCGAATTAATTCTTTGACAGTTTTTGTTGAAAGAATTATTTGTAAAATAAAATAAACGCCGAAATAATTAGCAAACACAGTAAAAAGTTACGACTTAAGTAAACGCTTGAAGAGAATAATATATGAAACAAGATGAAAGTCAACAAAAGTCATTTTTCAACTAATTGCTTTCCGTAGACAATTTTTTGAAACGAATCCGGCGAGGAAAAGTCACATATTACGAAATGAGTCGTCAAAATAGAACGAAGTTAAGTCGGAATCGAGCGATCTAAATGATGCTTCGCGCGAAGATAAATTCGGCTAGGAAAAATTATCCGCGACATATTTCCGAGAAATTAAAAAGCGAGCGAAACTAAAATAAGGCATATATAATAATAATATACGTAAATGAGATGCGATGCGCAGACGCAATCATGTGGCGCCTGGGAAAAAGCCGATTAAGTCCATTTTTTTTTACTTAATTAAGTTTTTTTTTTTAATTTCTTCAAACTTTTAAAATAGAAAAATATATATATAATGAGATTGCGGCATTTAATCTAAACTTTTAAGGTAATAATTTTTTTTAAAGCAATTCCCAATTGAACAGTCATTAAGCTTAAACTTAAAGCTACGGTTAGATTAAATTGAAAAGCGACTACTGTAAATCCATTTTTGTAAATTTTGACAAACTAAAAAAAAGAAAAAAAGTTTTTAGATGCAATTTTCCTAAAAACTAAATGTTATCTTTGCAATTATTTTCTATGCATTAACACATGAATGAATAAGATTTGCATGTACTGGGTGAACAGTTAAATTTTGAAGTTGTATCGTTTTTTTTTTTTTTTTTTTGCAACAAATTGGGTTAAAAATGCTTTTTTTAAGAAGCTAATAAAATTAATGCGACAGATACCAAGTTTTTGCGCGAAATGATTTACTAATATAATTCAAAATCAAACTGCGGAAAAAATTGAATTTCATAAATTGAATTTTTTATATCAAATTTAAAGAATCTTTCTTGTACTTCCATTTAACTTATTACTAACAAAAAAATACAGTTTATTGAATAAGGCAAAAACTAAAAAGCCGCAACTTTATAAATTCTGCAGCAGTCAATCGAAGACTTTTTTGTGTATAAAAGTGCAATCTTTATCTCAAAAAAGAAAAAAAAATTAAGTTGTCTGCTTATTGATGCAAACTCTTCAATTTCATTATGATAGTTCCATTTACAAATTATTAAAATTAAAACTTTCATAAAAATAATAATATTTATGTCTTTATATTATTCTTATTGAATTGCATAATATACGATATGTTAATTTTTGATTTTTTTTTTTTTCCAAAATAAAAAATACTTGCTTTAATAAGTTTTATTAAATCCGTTAAAAATAAAAGAGAAAAATCTAGAAACATTTTTCATTTAATTTAGTGCTTTATATTAAAGTCGGGATTAATAAATTCAAAAAAAAAAAAAAAATATTTTGTTTCGACTTAATTAAAAATAAAATAAAAAGTTTGGAGTAATAAACATAATTTGTCTATACAACTTAACCGGCTTTAATGGCGCGCCTGTATATCACCATCTGAGTTTTGCGGTCTCACCATGCATTTCTTTCTTTTCAAAAACGCCGTGTTTGTAAAACTCGTTTATACTATAGATCGAACTAACCAAACCCCATTTCCTAAACACCGTAATAACCAACAAGTTGCAGGTGTTGCCAGAAAAATTGCTTCAAAACCAAAAAAAAAAAAAAAAAAACTTTTCGCGCCGTCCTAAAAATAACTGAAAAATTAGCACCAGGCAGCCATCATCAAGCGTAATAAACGTAAACAGCGATTAATAGTGACTTAATAACGGCTGCAACAATCAATCAATTCCTCTGTTTTTCGGGAAAACAAGTGTGTATTTACACGTAAGAGCGAAGTTTGCACATGAAACAGATGCCAGTCGAACATCAAGTGCACTCGCAACTCCTCGGTTCACGTGTCTCCAGATGGTATAGATCGAGCTATTAGACTTAAGCCTACCGTCATTTCATACAGTTTAGACCATAGAGGAAGCTCCCACTAATTAATAATTAAGAGAAACTTCCGCTACCACCGAAGGGAGTACGATTGACCTCTGGACAAGAAATAACAAACTGGATTCGACTCCCCTTTTTTCTACTATAATACTGCTAATTAGCTAAATAAGCAATTTAATTAAATGATTTCGCTCCTTTTTTTTTTTTTTTTTGGTGTAAATTAATAAGCTGTCAAATAGTTCACCTTTAGTTCGAATTAGTGGCGAACGAGCCGCCTGTGTGGGCCATTACAGATAAACACTATAATAAACGATTATAATTAACGTTAATTAAAAGTAATAACTAACATTTAACTGATATTAATGAGTTCTTTTCATTTAAAGGAGAAAAGATTAACTACATACAGTACTTCGTAAAAGTTTATTTAAATTAGTTTCTAATTATTATAAAGATGAATATTAATCAGTTCTCAAAAATTAGCATAAATAAAATATTCGCGCCTAAGGGAGCAATATAAGAAGAATCAGCTGCGCGCATATTGCCTCCTTAATTTAAATTTACGTTTAAATTGTGGTATATTAAGCGCGTTAATAAAACATTAAAAAATTAATTAAGCGGCAATAATAATTTTGCCAGCGTGGTAATACTGTAAGTAGGTGTTCGTCGGATTTTATTTTTACCCAAATCATTTAAAAATGAAAACTAATTTTGCGTGAAACGTGCCTAATAAAATAATTTTTGTTAAAATATTGCTCTTTTTTTTAGCAGCGTAAAACTGAGTAAACAGCGCAATTTTGAATTGAATCGCGTTTCTTACAAATTTTCATCATCCCAACTTATAAACACAACAAAAAGTATAACATATTATACTCGGAGTAGTATTTAGTAAGTCTATTTAGTAATTTAATAGAGATTTTGCGGTTAAGATTTTTCCTTCGTAATTATAATGAAGTCCAAATGCTTATGACATCCGAATTTGGACTTTTAAAATTTATTTTTGCACAAATATAAATCCACACTCGGACGCCATAAGCATTAGATTGAAGCATAATTACTAAGGAAACAGCTTAACCGCAAAATCCTTAGTACTGTAATACGAAAATATTAAAATTATAAACTTATAATGCAGTACCGTACGTAACATCGGGCGGTGAAGACGAGAAAGAGTCCGAGACATAAATGTAGCAATAAGCAAATAAGTCCATTATTGCTAATTTTGACAAACTAAAAAAAAAAACGTTTTAAGAGCTTGTAATTATTTCAACTTAAGAAAATCAAATTTTCCTAACTTATTTTCTAACTTGCGTATCTATCACATATGTATGAGTGAGATTTGTATTTAAAAATTAATGTTGCTTCTATAAAGCCAGAAAGCTCAAGCTTAAAGTCGCTAAATCTAGATCAAACAATCCGATGTTGGGACTATCGTAAATTGTTATAAAAACTGCCAATAAAAATGACAAATTTAGTATCATTTTCCATAAGCATAAAAATAATAAAATGGACGCGATAAATTATTCCAATGTCCTACATTTACGTTACGGATATCGTTAAAAATGTCAAATTGAGCATTCACGTTCCAACTTTCAAATCTGACAACGTCTACTTCCGGCTTTTAGCGAGTGTCCAAAACATTTATTTCCATTTTATATTTCAAACTAGAAGTAGATAAATCGGTCCCTTCTTATTTGTGCAATTTTTTACGTACTGTACATCGCAGTCATGTGCATCGCCATACACAAACTTTAGTAAGCCTAACTACCTTTCAGTCAAAACGCACTGTAGGCATAGTAAAACCGTTCTAACGAGAAACTCGAGCACTGTTTTCAAAACCTTCAGATGTACAAGTAAACCTACTTTACAAATTACAAGTAAATAAAAATTTTGTCAATATTTAAACAACCTTAAATGACCAATGTGGCTCATGTCCACAAATCATTCTTCTGAGATAATCAACATTAAAATTCATTATCGAATTTACCGTAGTTAATTTTGCCGTAAACTGCAAAAGTAGATTTCATTTTTATAAGGGGCGTAAAAACAAATTAACTTAAAAAATAATACGTGATTACAAATTGTTTAAGAAAATTTTAAATTTAAAAATAAAAATAAATTTCTTTGAGCGTAAAAAATGTACTTCCTTTTGCAAAGTTCATTTAAACGTTTACGTAGATATACTGTACACCAATACCTCAATATACGACCGAGATCGGTTCCTGGAAAATTGACCGTAAGCAAAACGCCCTATATCGAATCATTTTTTCCCCATAGAAACCTGTAGGTAAACTCCATAAGATCGGTTCCAGTTTTAATGAAAATTTTTTAAAAAAAGATGACAAATTTTTCAATGAAAATTGCATTTTTTACGTTTTATTTCATTTACGTTTGTATTATAAGGAACTATAAATTTGAATGCACTTTAAACCTGATGAAATACTTATTTACAGAATTTTTAATGCACAGAATTTTTAATGCAACTTCGAAAAATGAAAAAAAACAATCACCCAAATTTTAATAAAAACGAATAAATTTTTTATATTTGCATACATCATCTCCAATTTAACAATAAAAAAAACTGCTCCTCCACTGAGTCGGTACATGGTAACAAGCTTAACGAAATTTCGGTTAAGTGACAGGTGACAGCACGAGCAAACCGTCAAACATGGGCGTGTAAAAACATGCCGAATCAGTAAGGGAGGTCATATACCAGATTTTGTCTTTTATTATTACATCGAAGATGTTGTTGTATGTAAATAAATTTTAATTAAAATAAATTTTTTTTATGACTGATTAATTAATATGCATTGGAAATTAATAAATACTATCACTGTATCGTACTGAACAAAAACTACTTTTTTTCTGACAAATTCCATTCTCATAGTCATGCAAAATGGCCTTTTTCGATAAGTTTTTGCAATTTTTCAAATTTTTTTTGCCGTAAATCGAAACAGTGTCGTAAATAAAAAAAAAACCGTTATAGCAAAACGCCGTATATCAAAGTATGGGTGTATTTCAAAGCCACGTTTTTAAATAGAAACTGCTGAAAGATACCCTGAACTCGCTGTGCATGAAAGCAAAAACACAAAACACCCTGTACCACACTTTTTCATTTAACTGTCGTCTTCGGTGATGTTTTGGATGGAATCGTAAAGTAGCAATACCGAGCCCCCATTCCCGCAAATTACAAACACACATAACACTCAACTCTTTTTCCTTAACTATCTCAAAACTGACAATGCAGACACTAACACTAAACAAAAAGTCCCGTAACGCAAAACATTTTATTTAATTATTGATCTCAAGCACGTCTGTAGCTTGTTGACACGGAATAGCAATCAAACTTTGAAGAAAACAAAGTTAGAGTACATGTACTACCGTTTTCATTATTTCTAAGAGGGTAGTAACGAATTCAAAGTCTCCGAGCTTGATTTAAAGAGCTGGCGAGTCTCTGAAATTATTGTGTACCGGAAATTCAAACGACGCTTACCTAGAACAAGTACATAGTTTAAAAGAATCTCGATTGAATTGCCGACTATCAATTTGAAAGTGTGCGCGAAAGTTTATTCAAATTCCGTGATTTACGATCTTCTACTACTAATACTATTAGGCGAGCGTTCGGAATTGAAAAGGCATCAATATAACTTTTATAAATGACGCGTGTGGAATTAAATTCTGACAGCCGTCGATTTCCATCGACAATCAAACCAAAAATATAATAATAGAAAATGCGAGTTAAAGCCTTTTTTCGGTTTATCGTGAGTGATAGCTCGTGCAAACATAATGCCAAACTTTTATCGGAGTAAAATTTCCATTTCAATTCAATTACTTCGATCGCTATTATTATTACAAAATTAATCGAAAACTTGATACAATAAGGAATCGATTTCCCCATCGCTGTTAACATTAATTTCTAGCAATTTAGCTTAAATACCGAACATTTTCTACGTAGAATATAGCTAAACTTTATTACGTAGATACCGTAATTGGATAGTTATGATGAAAATTTTAATAAAGAACAATTCACTAACAAATATTTGGTAGGAATTTCAAAAATAACAATATAAAATAATAATTTAAATACCACTTTTTTTCTCTCTCTCTTTCTGAAATCATTCGTGAAGGATGTTTTCCACTCGTAAACAAAACCCATGAAATATCATCTATTTATTTTTAGAAATGATTTTCTTCGCAAAAAAG
This sequence comes from Polydesmus angustus, assembly GCA_034698085.1. Taxonomy (NCBI): domain Eukaryota; kingdom Metazoa; phylum Arthropoda; class Diplopoda; order Polydesmida; family Polydesmidae; genus Polydesmus; species Polydesmus angustus. Next base: position 29,163 of record JAQGAY010000177.1, on the reverse strand, counting down.
TTTTAAGTGTTTGTCTACTAAAAATTCCATTAAAAAAAGAACCCCTCATTTCGTATGTCCTAAAATCGATTAACGTAAACAATTCCTATATAGCATTTTCAATATAAACTTTCAAAACATTTCGCTTCAAAACCATTTATAAATTAAAATTGTTTTATAAAGAAATTATAATTAAAAAAAAAAAAAAAAAGATATAAATTCGAAAAACATGTAAATAAAAAAATAACTGATTAAATTTATTTTCGCAGTAATTATCGATTATTAATTCAACAAATAAATTTATTTCTAAAACGTAAAAAAAAAGATAAAATAATTATATTAAAGAGAAACATAACATGATTATAAATACTCTATGTATAATTATTATCCTTAAACATCATTAAGTACGGTGCCATAAATTACCAATTTCAATACCCACGGGCGTAAGTCTACTATAAATCAAGAGATAAAGAGGATACACACACAAAAAAAAAAAAAATACGACATCTAACCGGAAGTGTACTCACCGATCGATGCTGATGGCCATCATAGTAAATACACTAGCCGCCACCGATAGTATCGCCACGAAATTACTAAACTTGCAATAAGCGTCTCCGAACGGCCAATAGCCGCTGATCATAAAATAAAAATTAAAAATAACGTTGAGCGTGGACACCATAGTATCAGCCACCGAGAGATTGACCAGGAAGTAATTGGTCACGCTCCGCATCCGTTGATGACTCAGTACAATCCAAATGACGATGAGATTGCCACCAGTGGCCACCACCACCATCACACCGAATATAATACTCCACAAGATCACCGCCCAAAACGATAGATTATAATTACTGACCGACGGAGCTTCCGTTTCGCTGGCGTTCAAAACGGAAGAAGCAGCCGACATTGATCCGTGAACTGTCATCAAATTCGCCAGCACGCAACGGTCAAAAAAAGTCAGGTTAAAGGTAGTTCCGTTAGGGTAACAAAAGGTGGAAAGGGCGCGAAACAAGTTTTCGCCGACGTCGCGGAACGCCAGCGTCACGTTATCGTTCATCGACGATAAACGCTCGCATAAATCGTCCAAGTCCAAACTTGTGAACTCGTCGAGGGAATAATTTTGACATTTTGATAAGTCCATGTTTTCTTAATATTTTTTTTTTTAAAGATTTATATATGTAATATAAATGGGCTAGGATGTGCTGTGGTAGTAGTCACCGCACCGTCACCCGTTTGATGTATGGTAGTAGCGTGATCGTTTGACGTTGACAGCCTAGCCGTACGTGATGCGTGTTCAACTGTACCTGTTACGTTCGCTCAAGTGGATTCAGCGCCTTTCCACACTCATTCGCCGCTTTCCGCTCAGCATCCCGGGCTTCGACTCAACCCATACACAGCTCGAGCTCCTATCATAAACGGAGGAAGAACGAGTACGAGTAGCCATCTAGCGGATCAAGCTCAAATAGTGCACACCCGTGCACTTTGCTCTCTCTCTTTATTTTTCACGCCTATCGCGTAATAATTTTCTCACCGAAACAAATGACCGCTCGTCAAAAAGTTTTTTAAAAAAAACGAAAATATCATCTCGGAATAAAAATAGATCTCGGTTATCTCGGGGAAATAGATCCTTTCTGAGAATTATTTTTGAATGAAGAAACAACAAAAAAAATGAATAATACCGAAACTAAAAATTGCCATTTTACGCACGCTTGTTTTAAATTTAAGCACGTAAATGTGCGCGAAGTTTATCGAGTCGTTTTAAGCACTAGAATATTCTTCTGCTTTAATTGATTGAGGCGAGTATAAGTTAGGAAATAGATTTAAAAAAAAAATGATTTTATGTGATTTTTAATTTCTATAAAAAAAAATAAGAAACTAAAATGATTATTTATTAATTTTTAACATTTGAGAAATTGGGAAAACAACTTTTTTTGCTCGCATTAATAACTAATAAAACTAGATATAATAGGTATAAATATGAGAATAATGTAAGTATAGTTTTTAAAAAAAAAAAAACTGAATGCATGATTGTAATTACATACGGTACTCAAAATTATGTACAGTAATTCTTTGAAAATAAAATGTTAAAAGTACTATGCACGTACAATAATAATAAAAATTTAGTGGTTTTGATAAACCTACCGCACATTGTACAGTATGTGATTTTATCAGACGCTACCCCGGTACTTAATTTCCCCCCATTGTAGCAATAAAGGCCGAATTTTACCCATCCATGATAATTTTCCTGTACCCAAGAAATTCTATCAAATACAGTGCATGCATATACCGGTATACAGTATATCTTTTTTTTTTTTTGCTTTAACTTTGGTGAAACTACACAATTTCATACAAAAAAAAAATAATCGGCGATGTAAATTACACTCCGCGAGATAAGCAACATCGAAGAAAAATCTGGTTTTTTTTTTTTGCTGTAGTTTTTACGCTCTATGTGTTTTAAAAAAATTAATCAGTTAAAAGCAACAATATTATAGCTAAACCTAGTTCTACACAAATACAAGTTAATAAGTTGGTATTTTGTTGCTCTAAAAACTATCTAAATTTCAAAACATGCATTAAAAAAATTTTAAACTTAAAACTAAAATCCATGCTAAAGGAATTACTACCATGTGTACTGTATCCATAATACAGTAATCAGTATTAAAATACCACAAATCACGTAGTTCCACAGCCATTCGTGCCAAAGATCACTTACGCACGTCGATTACGCTCTTATTTAAAAGACGATGAAGATCGAGAGAACCTTTAAAGCCGTCATTCTTTTTATTAAATGGAAGCTCGTAAAAGATACTATTACAATCCCTGACATCTTGACAACACATAAAATAGAAGGAAAAAAACGTCTTTTAAAAACGTTAAATTTATGTCACACAACAAAAACGTACTATACATGTCAAAAATAGTTCAGTACATGTACATAGTATTCTATCAAAGATTATACAGTATTTAGTAGCATGACCTTCAATTAATAATAATAAACACCGAACATTTTAATATTTGTTGTATAAAATACAGTACAGTGGGTCTCTCGCCATTAAGTGAATCGCCATAGGCTTCAATGCAGACGTGCCGTTTCTTCCGCACAACACTAAGAACAATGGTAATAAGTGATGTGGATGGAGATTAAAAGCGCCATTAAGCCGACGTCATTAATGCGGGGGTTAACTGTAGTCTGCTGCATTTTTTTAAATCAACAAATGAGCAATTTATTATTCAATTAATTTTAAAATATTGCTTTACAAAAAGGAAAACATAACCCGATGTAAAAAAATATAATACAGTACCGGTACTTTATCATTTGAAAATGAAATCCCTTTTATAATAATATTATACAGTAGTACTATATTTTTATCTATTAAAAATAATGAATGTTAAAGTGCAAGTACAATAGCGCTGCGTTAATTTGGCAAATTCTTTATTCGCTAACCGAGGAAAGAACTTTAAAAAATAAAAAATACTGCAGTACCTTTTTAAAAAAATATACACTTGGGTTCAAAATATTCTTCCGAAGAAAAAAGTATTTTAAATTTTAAGTCATTTTCTGATACGACCTTTTAAAGCATTACTCCCTCGCGTTGAAAAGCAACGAAACGACAATTGCCCGTTAGGCGATAGAAAAAGAAAAAAAAAATTCGATTTTTTTTTTGTACTGTACTTGGCGACCATTAACGTTACCACAGAAAGTGTTAGTGTTTACAACGTTTCGTCGTTTCAGCGTTTGACATGTGACGCGTCGTCAGAAACGATGGCATATAACGTAAATGACTTCCACACAAATAAACAGCAAAAAAAAAAAAAAAAACCGAGAAATTTCAAATTGTACAAGTTACCCGTCCTTAAATAATGATTAAACGCGCTAAATGCGACTTTACTTCAATTTACTGTAAAAAAAATCGATTAAAAGTTTTCAGTTAAAACCGCAATTTTCTAATTATTTTACTAAAACCGACGTTATTTTCGATGGATCGTTTCAATTAAATACTAAAAAGTTAAACACTGTATTCAATTCTTTAAATTTAACTCTATTCGGTTAAAAGCATAACGCAGAAAAAAGTACATGTACCGCTATTTTTCTCGGTACGCGAAGGGAATCGAATGGTGTCTAGAAATTATTCAAACAGCTTGCTATTCTAGCAAAGTAAAGGATTAAAGAAATAACTATGACTTGGCCTACTGTTTTCCCACAACGAAGACGTTTTATATTTTCTCAATTCCCCTGTTTAAGCAACAACAAAAAAAGGCGCGTAAAAGAAAAAATAAGTCAATTTATAAACGTTTTCGAATCTTCCGAAATGAAAAATGCAAACAACCGGCACGTGAAAAATTTGCATATAACTAAAAGTTTTTAACCAAAAATACTCGTACTAGCAGGGGAGAAAAATAGCAGAAAAACCTCTACTCGCGACCACCTCCAATACAAGACCACCCCAAATACGTCCTTCCGATTTTCCCATGTTAATGCACCTCTAATACTGGACCACCTCTACTACAAAAACGTGACCACCAATTTTAAGTCCCATTTTCACTATGGATAATTTTGTGAATCAACATTGGAATTTTTTTGAATAAATAAAGTTCTAATACTTGGCTACAAATTCTAGTATGGGTATTTTATTCAAAGGGTATCTGACCACAAAATTACAATAATTTTAAAAATATAAAAATAATAGATTTCTTTTTTAAAAAAAATATTCCATTTGAAGACCACTTTTACACGCTCCCAACGGTGGTCTTGTAATAAAGGTTTCACTGTAGCAGAAAAACAAAAAGTGCCATAGCACTGAAGGAGAGACGAAAAACGATCAAGAATGGGAATTAACGCCTGGAAGGAGAATCGGCCTTTTTTTTTCTTCGATTAGAAAAAGCAGAAAAAATAAAATGAAATAAAATTATCAGCTGGTTGAAAAAACTAAATTCCTACCGTAAATAAAGAGAGACAAGGGCATACACCCAACCATATAACTGCATTAAAGCGCGCCAGGGAGTAATAATAAAAAGCTATTTCAACATCAAAAGACCACCGACATTAATAATTTAGTAAATTAATAACAAATAATCTAATTTAAGAAAAAAGTTAAAATAAACCAAAAAGTGAGTTTTAATAATCATACACTACGTGATATAACGTGTGTTTTTAAATACCGGTATACGGAGTTTTTCAAAAGCGAATAAATTAGTCAAATTTTAATGAAAATGAATTAATTTTTTAATATTTACATACCACAACATCTCGAGTTATTAGAAATTTCGTGACACGCGTTAACATGTGCCGACTCAATGGAGGAGGTCACATGCCAGATATAATTTTTCATTGTTAAATCGGCAATGCTGTTGTTACAGTAATACCCCGCAATAGTGGCGTAATTGGGACCGGACCCCCGCTACTAAGCGAAAAACGCCACTAAGTGAATTATGGGAGTTTTTTTGCCTTATGAGTGCCTGAACAGAAATTAAAACTCAAATTTTATACAGTATCGGTATTTATATTTATTTTTAACATATACATGTAATACATATTTAATACGGTAAACTGTATAATGCTGTACATATTTAAATATTATTATACATGTACAGTACTGTACTGTACATATTTAATAATATTAAATATGTCCCAGTATATATTATAAACTGGGAAATTAATTTGCAAGGATTTTCATTCTGAGAAAGTTGATTTTAGGCTTTTACTTATTTCTATAGGTACACTACAGTATTTTTATTTATTGTATTTATACTTTTTAGGTGCCTAAATTTAAATTTAAAAAAAAAAAAAAAATTTAAGAGCGCCACTATAGCGAAACGCTATTATTGCGAACGCCACTATTGCGGGGTATTACTGTACTAAATATTAAAAAATTTATTTATTTTCATTAAAATTTGACTAATTTATTCGCTTTTGAAAAACTCCGTATATTTAAAAACACACGTTAATTGTTGCTAATCGCAAATAATTGTTTTTTTTGAAAATATTCAAGTATTATTTTTTCGCTTCACAATTGAATAGAAAGTAACGTGTATTTTCTCGTTTCAACTAATTAGCTTGAGTGTAAAAACGCATTTATTTCAGTTAATTCCGTTATACTCGCAGTATATCCATTTACCCTCTCATCAACTTGATTTATTTTCCCATTTTATTTCTTCGCGTGGCAGCTATTGTTAATTAGATCTCACTCGTTACATCAATCGAATAATAAATTACCAATAATTGCGTTAATTAGTCGAATCTATCTCTCTTTCGACGAATCAATATTAATGGTGTCGACGAGAGCTCATTAAAATCACCAAAACCACGTCGGTAGCCTTTTAATTCAATTTAGTGGGTTCTGAACGCAATCAAAAAGCGACCACTATCTTCTACGCAGTCGTCGTGCTACAGTATGCTGATTGCATTCGGGATTTCCGAGCCAACTGTACCGTAGAGATTAAATAAAAGCATGCAGACGAGCCCCGGCTAAAAAAAAAAAAAAAAAAAAAAAAAAAAAGTTAACCGGACTAGCGTAGCTTTTCGTTCGTCTTTTTATGAACTTGTTAGCTTATTGTCGAGGAGGAAAAAAAACAACGTTAAAACGAAGCAGCAGTCGCGATATTCCGTGTTTGTTCACTCGTGACAGGTAGGTGGAGTCAAGTGCAGCCAAAAATAAAAGGAGTTTGGATAATGGGTGATCAATCAAAATGTACTGCATTATGAGTTTTTTTGGCGCCGAAATCTCAACATCGACTTTATTGACGCTATTTTTTTTTTATCCCCTCTCTCTTCTTCTTCTTCTTGTGTTGACAATGCCACTCACGTTCCAAAACACGACGGCCACGACCGAATGAAGAAAAAAAAAACGAGATGTAATTTTCTCCAGCAGAAAATCTCTCCAAATAACGACTAAATTGCTATGTTTTTTCCTTTTCGTTTTTATTCCTGTGTCCATTACCCTCAATAAACATCCACTCGAAAATGCATTTCTATCAGATGTAAACTACGGTAAATAATTTACCTTTCATTCAAAAAAAAAAAAAAGTAAATAAATATTTTGCTTTTGAATCAAAATTTTCTTCCCACCACTACTACACGTACTACCCACTAGTAGCAATGTTTTCGTCTTCTTTTTTTTTGCATCATTTGACGAAATAAATATGTAATAATAATTCGCATCATCTTCAAAATATTGGAACGATGGAAAGAGATAACACAACATGTGCGGATTCCTCTGCATCGCTAAAGTAAACAAAAATAAGGCGCAAACAAACATCCGGGAAATTAAACTAAGACACGTTGCGAACGAATGCTTATAGGTTGATACAGTTAAATGTCGATATAACGAAATTTTAAAGAATTTATTTGGAAGAAATACGGATTTTTTTAGAGCAGCTAACGTGGCAAGTTGTATTTGTAGAGCATTACCGAGTTTGAATAACCTGGCTTTCAAAATTTCCATAAAAAAATTAAAACTTTTTTAAAAAAAATTGAATAAAAAATAGGAAATTAAAGGTAAAACATGATATTTTTTAATAATTAAATAATCGTCTAAAAATAATACTTAATGTGAAAATGTAAACCTATGCTTTTTTTTTTGTCAGAGTTTGGAAAAAGTCAATTACACATTGAATTGTCAAATTAGTATGTAATGTGTTACAAATGCTGAACATTTGCTGAATTTATGCTTATAGCCGTACACTTTACCTCTTTTTATAAAATAAATAAATTTTGTTAAAACACATATACTCGAGAATTTTAAACATAAATGCTCCGGTAAAAGTTTTCTTAAAAGCATTCCTAAAACCGAGTTTAAAAACCGGTAGACTCCCTGTTTTATCGACCTGACGCTTTATTACAATATAGTCAGTACATTATAGTGACATATAGTGAATAAAATAAACTACCTATAGTAACTGTTATTATAATACCAGTATTTAATTGACGGCATAGTGCGGAAAACTCCGACTCGTATGACCTCATAAAAATAAATCAATAAAAAAAAAATCAAATAAGAATTCCAGTGGCTAAACACGGTTTAAATCATGAAAAGTGACGGTTTTATTATAAAAAAATTTTAAGTTTTGGCAAATTTTTGTTATGACGCGAATAAAAAATTTAGAATAACATTTACGGTACATATTTGACGGACTATAAAACGCTAGGACCCACAACTTACATCCCAAACGTACAGAAGTAACAAAATAATTATTTCTAGAAAAAAATATAATTTTATACAGTACTGTAATATTCTACTATAAAGTTTACTTCAGACCATAAAACGCACTCAAAATTTTCGCGGATATTTTTAAGTACCGTAAAAAAAATACCTTTTATAGTACTAAGTTACGTAAAATGCAGTAATAATGTAGGTGTTAAAACCGCCATGAGTGGAGTTACAAAATTTTTTTTTTTGATGTACTGATGTACTGTAATTTAAACCAATAATTTTTCTTCCAACAACTTCACTCTCAAAATTATTTAAACTCCTTGCCTGAACAACATTTTCCTTTCCAATTAAATTTTTTTTCTAACTGAAAGGGCTTCAAGCAGTAAGCAAATAATTCTATTTTATTGCTAATAATTTTGAGGGAAAAAAATGGGTTTTAAAATACCGACTCCTTTAAATAAATGCAGCAAATACCAAATTAATGTTGAGACAGTTTAAGCTAATAAAACTCAATATGAAACTGCCAAATTAAACTCATACAGTCTTCCTTCTACTTCAACTAAACTTACTAAAAAAAAGTAACATTATTATTTTGTTGAATAACATAAAAACTAAAATCCACCTCATATATTTTACAAATTAAGTCAATATTATACTATAAAGTGCATTCTCTAACTTAAAAAGTAAATTATTTGCCTATTGCTACAAGCAATTCAATTACTTTGTATTTATTTTGTCTCTAAAAACAGGAATCTCACAAAAAAAAAAATAACAGATGTAATAAATTGTTAAAGTCACTGTTTGGTTCTTAATGTTAAAATATTGTTTTCAATTCTGACATTTATTGTTAGAAGTAATAGTAGTATCATACCCACATTTTTGTTACCGCAGTCTTTTTGTGGAACGCATCTGTCGCGTTATGCAACTACGTACGTTTTATTAACCCTATTTATGCATTTGATATTGATATCAGACACACTTCGATACAACAAACAAATAGCATTTATCAAGCTCAATGTCGTTGTATCGACATTTCACAAGATCTCTAACAATCTATTGGCTAGTCCATCCATTGGTATCTCCATCTCTCTATGATTTATCGCAATCCAGACGAAACCGCACATGCAAATCCGACGAAGATGAAATTGCTGTTAGGCACGTACGAGCGACGACGATGATGGTGGTGGTGGTCGCGGGCGTCACAATTCTCTATCATGACGTCATCTTAGAAACCGAACAACAAATTTAGGCGATTTTAAATTTTGTAGCCATATGTAAACACGAAGAGCAACAAATTGAGCAGCAGTCACGTTCATAAATTGCTCCTTAGGTACACAAAACGTGCTCCCGTTAATATGTAAATATTACGCTCAACGCTCTTTAGGAGACTTAGGCCCGCAAACAACCAAATTCGGTGCCATTTTTTCTGATATCGGCCTTATTAACATAACGCCAATATAATATTGCGCAGTCATGCGTCTAACTATACGTTAAGGGGCAAATAAAAACTGAATTGCACTTAAAACTTTAAATTAAAAAAAAAAAAAAATTTAAAACAACAAATAAGAAGAAACCCAACCCGCATCTTTTGTTAATGAATAACTACTGTGCGTAAACAATTTCGTAATAAGCTTACATGACATTGTAGTAGGCATACATTCAAACATCGTCTCAAATCAAAAGATTTTTTTAAAACTATTCTTAACTACAAGCGAGACGATCAAACAGAACCCAATTAACTATAAAATGTCACAATTGAAAAAGAGGTCTCAGTGCTCGTTAAATTCTTTTTAGTTTAAATTGAAAACATTTTTAAAGACCACCACACAAAAAAATAATCTAAGACAAAAGTTTTATTTTGCAATAATACTATTAAAACTTTATTTTAGTCCGCTTATAGCAAAAAACATCTTAACCGTTTTAGAAAAAGTGAATGGCAATAGAGTAATAGAATTACACGCTCTAAAAAATAAAAGTTCATAAAAAAAGAAGGGGGGAAAAAAAAGAAGAAAACCCAAAGAAAACCAGTAAACTTTTCGCATTTAAAAAATATTTTCTCCCAACAAACGTGAAAATGATTGAATTGAACAAAATAATGTTTTCAATCTTTTTTTTTTCCCTCAATTTCTAAATCTTATTTCAAAGCGTATCTATCGATTTCCATACCTTTCACACTTACACATCACTCGTAACTATGTAACGTATAAATTATAAAAACGTCAAGACTGGTGGGATTTTAGCGCCATAAAAGCATATACTGTACCCTATTTGTTAAGTTTACATTATTGATGAAGCACCGTCGACTTCATAAAAGCTGACTAAATCAATTTACGAGCTATTGTTATTGTCAAAACGACAAATAAACAACTTGTCAAACACCTTAAACGTTCGCTACTAAACTAAACTGGCGACTATTTTGGGCTCACTAAAGAAGAAAAAACTGCCTCGTTTATGGCGCTTTTATCCCAAATTATTCGCGCGCGCCAACATTTGGCAAAAAGCTTTTAGACAGATTTACCCATTCTAGATTTATAATCAACCATTCATAACATTTTTGTAAGCCACAGTTTAGCGTGACCAAACCTCCCCGATTTATTCTCGCTCTCTTGTTTAAGCCGAAAAACCTGAATTTATCAGCTTACTTGCAAGCTAACAATGAACAAAACAAACTTTTCATAGCCCGTTATCAACAACAACAATAAACTTAATTAGCTGTTTTTGTTAAAAACCGGATGTCATTATTTATCCGAATAATGTATAATTTCACTATTATGACACAACATCAGTTTCAATTATGAAATACAATTATGGAGAAATCAAAAAGTTTCCTAGCTTTAAGGCTTAATAAATATAAATAAATACAGCACTCGTACGTCGAAAATCTTATGGCAAAACCTTTGCTGCGTACTTATATTTCGAGATATTAATCTCAATTTTTAATTTGTTAAGTGGTAAAACTAAAAGCATGTTGTATGCCTGAAATAAAAACAATAGAAATTGTTTACATGAATTTTGCCAAATAAATGTCATATACACATAACGTATTACTATTAAGCTTAAAAATTCGTTCGATTTGACGAGAGGCAAGATGTGAAAATTTGCCGGAAACGTTGTGGAATAGAAAATTAGTCGCCAAATATGTGGAAATTTCTTAAACAGTAGTAAATACAAAAATACGCAAAATACTGTTTTTACACGGATTTTTTTTTACACGAATTTTAAATAACACGGTTTCAAAATAAAACTTCATTCTCTTTTTACGCGAAAAATTTTGAAATAACACGAGTTTATAACCAATTCAAAATAAGATTTTTTGCTTATTTTGGGAATTTTTCAAATTTTTTATACCTTTTTTTTATGTACGAGTATTAAAATATAATTTGATAATACTGGATGTATTTTTCGGTTGCCCTTATATTATAATGTCACAGAATTCCCCCATTAATTTTTTTACTGCGTATTTTTCAGGAACGTGCAAAAACAGTATTAAGTGTATTTGTTTTAATGACAAAGTTAAAACTACAATAAAAAAATTGTCAAAAAAAAGAGCTCCCTTATCTTATAAAGCAAACGAAAAAAAAAATTACGAGGTAGATATATACGGTATATTTTTTTGTTTTGTTTCAATTATTAAAAAAATTCTCCGGTAGATTTATAAGATATGCGATAACGTAAAACAGCAAAAAAAAAAAAAAAAAAAAAAAACAACAACAACAACAACAGTGACATCGAACATTGTAGTTGAGAATTCGATAAAGTTAGAAACTGATAAAGGCTGCGGTTTGCAAAAAGCAGCTTTAAAGTCTACAGTTGTCATGCAAGCAATTTGATAAAATAACTCGGGAGCTTATATGGATGTGCTCGAAGAAAAATATCTCACAATCAAAATAAAAAAATAAACATGCGGCTAAATTTTTTTTTTTTCTATTCACTCCGAGAAACAAAAACAGCGATTTAAGCCCCTGTTGCGCAGTCGCAACCATCAACTACAAATCTCTCAAGTTTCAACTGGTTCTGTTGAAAACACACCATAATCTTTATCTACGAGATTTCTGTATACAAAAAAAAGAGAGAGAAAAGAAAATCCGATTTCTAAGTGGCCGTTTCTTTATATTCCAATTAAAAATTTTTTTCTTTAAAAAAAAAACAACAACCATTAAACGATATGGATTTCGACACCGTTTTACTAAATCCCCCTAACTCATAAAAATAAGAAAAAATCGATTAAACAATACATAAAATGCAAACAAGCGTGGATCGTAATTACTATAAATTATTATTAAAAAAATAAGTAAAAGCTTAGGCGAATCTCAAAAGTTTATTTACATAACACGAAATTTTTACGACGAAAGTATAAAATTTTACGAATCGGAAAATGGTCCAACTTCAAAAGTGAATGCAAAAAAGCAGAAGAAAAATTTATCTAAATATAATCATTTACTCTTGGTATTTACGATTTCGAAACAGAGATTAGCATTAATATATTAATATGTAAACATCGTAATGTTAAAAGTAAATAGCAAATTCAGAAGGGAGGGGGAAAATCCTCTTACATGTTTTTAATGTAAATCAATGCCATTCGTTTAAATAATATAAACCCCTATTACACAAAAAATAAAAAAAGATACTGTAAGTTTCCCTTAAAAAATAAATAAATAATGAAGAAAGAAGAAAAAAGATACTCTTCATGCAGTAGCCTACTAAGAAACTAATCGCGTTTTCTGCATCTCTCCCACGTGATTATCGAGCATTCCATTTAGTACACAGCAAATACTAGGATAAGGAGGATTTGTTTAACGCGAAATAACGTTGATTGTACGACATTATACCATGTCCGCAGAGTTAGTAGATAAAAATATGACCCAAAACGGCAAACTTTTATGATTTCTGAAACCACTTCTGTATTGGGATAACTACTTGCGCTGCGAGTTCTAATCATTTTATTGGAATTAACCCTCTAATCTACCTTTTCTATAAACCCAGTGCACTTTATGGCGTGGTTTTAGATAACGCTTGATCCTTTACGTACCTTTCTATCGCGTTAAAAGAAAATCTTCATTAATAAAAAATGTAGGATTACGAAAAAGTCAAGAAGCAAATTCATGCATATCAGTTAAATACGTTTGAAAAATATCGTAACCAATTTCCTCATGTTTAAGGTCTCTGGTTGGAGCATTATATGATTCTTAAATATCAGATGATTTGTGACAAAAATTACGAGTTTGCAATTTATCTGGTACCTAACCATTAATTCGGCAAATATATTTTAAAAAACCATTACCGGTATCTCATATACAGTACATACTTTTCATATAAAAGAAACTTTTTTTTTAAAAAAAAAAAAAAAGGCTTCGAAGTAATATTTCTTCTCATTTTAATTTTTGAGGGGAAAATTAGAAGCTTAGAAAATTAATTCCAAGAAAATTAATTAAATGCGCCAGACAAAAATAAATCACTTCACGTTCAGCGAAACAATAATAATAAAAATTTATGTTCCAACCCAAAAAAAAAAAAAAAAAACTAATAGCGGTTTACCTTGATCTTTGTTAATTACCTATTATAAGTAAAACTTAGTTAAATATCGCGTCAATCAAAATACGGTACTATAAAACAATAGCAAAATTCAAAGGCATAATTTTCACAAAATATTTTTTTTAAAAAAAAATACTACCCGCGAAAAAATAAACGGCGAAAGAAAAATAAACTATCGGTAAAAAAAATTAATAAATAATGTCTTGAATCGAAGGGTATTTTAAATTTTTTCCTAAACAGTAAAATTTATATCAACTCTTTCTCCAAAAGAAAAAAAAATCAATAAAATACAATATAAAAACCAATAAAAAAAATTCTTTTGCAAAATGTAAATAAAGCCACGTCCTCCTCGAAAAAAGTTCATAAATTAAAAGAAATCCTAAATCATGTATTTTTTTTTTTCTAAATAGAAATTGTTATTATTAATCATCGTGGTGTTTTGTATTGGGAGTAAACAGGTGCATTATTAATAATACTATGACGCGAGACAAAAACCCCTAGCAAAGTTTTTTCTTCTCCAATCGCTCAGCTTAATCTCCTTTTATTCTTCGAAAGTCACTGTACTATTATAAGCGAAAGATAACCGACTTTTGTAACAGTAAACAGAACACAAAACAAGCAGACGTCTGCTGAAAATAAGTAGGCCTAATGTCAGTGTGTAGCAAAACAACAAAAAATTACTTTTGTAAAGAGAAAGAAAAGAATAAAAATGACTAGGCCTATCGCTAGATACATCCAGAAGAAGAAAAAGCGGAAAACAATGAAACAATATTCGATTAGAAGGGTAAAAAATAATACGAAAAAAAAAAAAAAAGATACCGTAATGGAATGAAAACACTGTACATACATTATTATCCCCGTAATGTGGTAAACGTGAAGGAATTTTGAGCGCGTGTTTATGAAATGATTAATCAACAAAAAACAACACCTTGTAATTTCCCCGACGCTCACGTACTACTTTAATACGCACCGTTTAACAAATTATTTTCAAATGAATTTATAGATCTTGATTAACTCGATAAAGATTTTATATTATACTTTATAGAATGTTTTAGGAGAAAAAATAAAAATAAAAAAAATGAGGAGTTTCTTTGGTGTGTGTATCTATTTCGGAGCACGTGATAAAGTGTTGAGGGAAAAGAGTAGTCAATAGATCGTACTTAAGAAAATTATTGAGCGTGAAAAACCATTAAGTTGCGTTTTAGTTGCCCCGGCATTTCGGATTTGTAAAGTTAGAAGCTTGCAAAAATGTAGATAAAATGCAAGATGGGTCGTCATTTCTTAGAACGCGTACCACCCAGCTTCAACGTTACAATATTTAAGAATGAGACGCGAAAGCTTTGGATTTGGCTACGATAATTCAGCGGATGGAATGCATAAAAGCAGCAATTGACATATAAAAATAAAGTGAAATTGTTTTCGTTCCTTAAAAATTCGCCGACAACTTTTTTTTAAAGAATTTTTTTTTAAACTTTTCCAATAAATTAAGCTGTGAATTTGTTGATAATGGCGCGCCACAATTTCTAGCACTCGGAGAGAACAATCTTATTGATAGTTAAGAATAAAACAATAAAAGAAAATCATTATATAAATTAGTAATTATTACTTTCTAAATATTATGCATTGGGCACAAAAAGTTACATTTCAAAACTGCAATGAAAAAAACTAATGTTAGTAAAATTATATTTCAGCACCGTAATAATAAAATCCAAAAAAAAAAAAAAAAAACACTACCGGTACGCATTTTTTAGTTCGAATTTTGTGCAGATTTTATTTGTAGTACCGAGTTGTGTTGACATTCTCTAAAAAAAGAACAGTGAGATCGGTGCCAAATATTTGTACGAGAATTGTTTAGGGAAGATTATAAAACCCAGGCTTTCCCAGCTGGCCAAAAACCAGAAAACTTATCGAAAGCTCTGGGCTACTGCTTTCATTCACTTTACTTTTCTTATTCTATTACTGCTTTCATCTCTATCATTTTTCGATAAAAGTTGTTTACTATTTTATTTCAACTTCAAATAAAAATGCTTGTTAATATTTTATTAAAGAAAAAAAGATTTTATTTAAATCCACGTAGTGCATTCATAAATTATAATTTTACCACAACATTGCAACATTAAAAACATTGCAATTAAATTAATTAGAATTGTGAATTTTAGAAATATTATTCAGATATTGTATAGCATTAATTATTTTTTGTAAAAAATACGTAGTACTGTATTATCAAAATTAACTGATTTTGTAATTGGGAATTAAAACAATTAAGTATCGTACTCAGCAAAAATATTTTAAAGTACTGCCTGGTTATATGTTTTTAAAATCAATAACCTTTATGATTTATGAAATAATAAACTTGTAAAACGAAGACGACAGCGTTGGTTACGATGTAGCAAAAATGTTACATTTTTTTGTATGATTTAATTTTATAAAAAAAAAAATTTAAAAACTTGAAATGCAAAAAAACCAAGCAACGAAAACGTTAAAATGTTATTAAAACCTTTCCTCTTCCATAGTAATAGCGGAGTTCTGAAGTTGTTGATGAATGAAAAATAAAAAGTATTAAATATGAAAGTTTAAGTGAGGACGGGCGCGTTTTCCAGACTGATGAGTTGATCCCATCGACTAAATTATTAGATAATAGTACTTGATGTCGTCGTTAATCAATTAGAATTTTTAAAAGTTACTATAGTAACGTGATCAAGTCATCCACAAAAAAAAACTCCGAATAATAACAAAAACAATCTATACCATTGTTTAATAAAATAAAAAAAAAATAGGCAGAAAAAATATGAAATAGCACCATTCACGATGTGAGTGATAAAATATTTATATTACAGGTTGGGTCTCGATTTTGCAAAAATTCTAAAAATACATGTGCGTCAATAAATTTCATAATCTCACGTCTAAAAATTATAATACCGTATAATAATAAACACCTCAATTATTAAATAAACTACTCGTAAATTGATTTACTCAGCTGCCTGCCGCAATTTGACGTTTAAATCCAATATACAGTAGTACAAATTAAAGCTTTTTCGAATGGAATGCCGCAGAAATAAATTAACTTAATTTGATCCATAATAATTATTAACGCCGCAATTATTATCACCTTATAGAACCTAAAACTCAGATTAATGCTATTTTATGAAAGAAACCTTCAAATGTTATTGCAACTGAAATTTTCCGAGTTTTATCATCCGCGTATTCAAATACCCTTTTCTAAAAAAAAATGTAATAAAACTTTCAAAATGAAATTCATAAAAAATTCCATTTAAAATATCGAATTTAATCTGGTGACTTTAATCTTTATTAGACATGTTTATTGAGTACTTTTACTAACTATTATAATCAGTCTATCAGCGAGCTTAAGGACAACCTATAGAATACACCGCGATTGATAATTCAAAATTACTCGCCATAACAGACTCTTCAATGCTTTATTGTTAACAAAATAAAAATAATAATGTCTCAAAAAAAAAACAGAATCAATTTAAATTTGCTGATAAAGTACGAGAAAAATAAGCCTAATTTGTGTACATAATCCGAGTTGTTGTTTCTAGGAAAGAAACGGTGAAGTTACACCGTAAATATGGCAATTACCGTACCAGGATTTTAAGTTTTGTGCAGTATGTGACTTTCACAATACTGTAATGACATTTTTCTGACGATTATAACTTTAGATTCTAAAAAAAAAAAAATGGGGTAAAATTTAACTCGGTAAACCAATTTATAAAAAAATTTTTAGGTTTACTGTAAATGTTTTGTAAAAATCACTATTAAATTAAATTTAATAGAATAAATTGTAGAATTTTCTATTAATTATTATATCCACATTGGCCACCATGTAATGTTTCTTATTCTTACACAAAACGAATGCAAAAATAATTTACTGCAAGCAAAACAAAATAACAATTACGATGTTATACGGGGGTTTGAGATTTATTTAGTCAATTTTAATTTACTGTATTCTGAGAAAATAATCCAACAAACGAATAAATACGTAATACATAAATCAAAAAAAAAAAAAAAACGAAAGTAGTTTAATTTAGTTGCGGCTGGCTACAGCTCCCAACTTCACATCTCGAGAATTGTTTCCTATGGGAATTCATCAAACACATTGAGAGAAAAGCGTAAGCGACATGCATTGACAATTTGAGAGCAAGAATCACACTGTTATTATACCGTAGTTGCAATATTGTAAGAGTTGCAAGTGGATGATTTATTATTCATTAATAACGACGCATCTATCAAATGTTTGCAGCGTTATTTTCTTCATTAAAATAAACTTTGGACGACCCAAATTTTAAAAATTTCAATTTTACAATCAAATATGTTAAATTATTAATTTCATTAAAGAATGCAACCAAAAAAATCTTAAATTTGTTAAGTTTGCTTTTTTTTTATTAACTATTTAATTATTATTTTTCTTTTTTAACCGTATATCAAACTGAAATTGGTTAAATGAATCTCGGACACCCGGTACATTAACGAGACAAAACTGGAGAAACCTTTTTGATAAACCTCTTAATAAGTTTTTCAAAAATTATAACTTAAGACTGTATTTCAAAAAAACAACTTGGCAAGTCTAATTAATATTTTTTTCACTCTCAAAAATCCGAAATTGACAGAAAAGAAGCAAGCCATTATCTCGAAAACTTAATTAATCTCCTTCTTTTACTACTATTGTGGTGTCCCTTCCGTCACAATGTAATCGCATCATTTCCTTGATGTTTACTCGAACAACGTGCTTTTTTCCCCTCGCGCTAATTCATTTACATTTTTTCCCATTATGTTTGTGATTGAAAGCGCGCACCATGCCGATTTACACGCATTTGGCGTTCAGTAAGTGAGCGAAAAGCGATTGTCACAGAATCAATAGAGATAAAAATTTGATGATGTTTATTGTAGGCTTTAGGGCATCTTTTTTTTTCCTTCATCCCAAATTTACCACAAAAGCGTACAAAATGACGTTTCAAGCACACCTTCAGTTACTACTTGATCATCATTCCAGTGAAAATTTAAAGACCACAATCTTTTAAAGAAAAACGAATTTCTTATTTTTTTTTTCTTTTTTCGTTCTTTTATTTGGTTGGGAAAGAACAGTTCGATAATCAAATTCAGTCTGTGATTAGATTAGAATTTTTATGATTTGGAGATGTTAAACAGATCCGCCACAATTTGCTAAACATAAGAAAAAAGTAGTCGAATGAACTCGATTTTACTGAAATACTAAGTCGTAACACCATGTTTTCTCGACATTTTCCCAGACTTGTCAAAAATTAAATTATTTTCATTTTTTTGAGCCAAAAATATTTATTTAACAGCATGTAGGCTACATGTATTCTAATAAATTAAAAACAGTGCGCTAAAATGTTAAATAAAGCAGTATAATCGCTAAAAAGAAACATTCTTGGCAAAGAAAACTTCTTGAAATAAAAATATGTTAATTTTATTATAATTACGCTATTAGCACACTTTTCGGTTGATATTATCAACCTAATTTCCAATTTCTAACATAAAAGCCACGTAAGCTACAACGGTGCATAAATTTAACGCAATTTAGAAACCATAATTATTATTTTTATCTTCGTCAAAAAATTGGGATAAAAGCCAACGTTTCTCCTCAAAAAAAAAAAAACCAACAATTAAAGTTAGATTAGTAACGAGAAAAGACTAATATTAATTAATGCTATCAACATTCTTACAACTTTTATTTGATCCGCCGTATTCCGCGAGCAACATTTCGAAAGCCAACAAAAAAAAAGTCATTTATGATGCGAATCTACATTTTAATAACGTTTTCAAAAAGACTTTTATTCTTTTAATTGATATTTAGTTAATTTATTTTGTCTAGAAACGCCTGTATATGTATAATAAATCCAAACAAAAAATTTAAAATTATTTGGCACGCGCATCAGAAGCAGTTTAGTTTGTTGTTTTTTTACAGTATTGGGTTTAATATTAAAAAAAATTACAGAATAAAATTAATGTAAACTAGTATTAAAATATAATACTGATTAAAAAATTAATTATTAATAAAATTCACGTAAACGATAAATTCATGGTTTATAGATATTAGAACAATCGTTATGCTTACCGGCAATTTAATGCCTTTAAACCGCGCATTTTTGTGAATATTATTAATAATTAATTTTGATCAACTAAATATTTAGAAAAAAGTAAATAAAATTTAAGATGATAAACGCATATCGGTAAAAAGATTATCAATGAAAATTTAAAAATAATCATTTCGCATGAAAATCTACAAAATAATAAATTTAATACTAAAAGATACGTATGCCATTCACTATTATTATAAAATTGAAATTTCTATGATTGATTAAAATAAACAAATTATTCAAGTGGTTTTCGGTTTTTCCCTTCCCCGTCTAGATTTATAATGTTACAGTATAATATTATATACCGATATTTTATTATCAGTCCAAATTTTTTTTATTATTTTTGTCGTTGTTTACATTAAATTTTACGGCAGATCATAATTTTTTTACTATTTTAGAAATTGCGAGCCCTGGCAATAAAACTCAGCTTTGACATCTTAACTTCAAGCCATTGATTTTATTCTTCACACGAGTAAAGACTAAAATGAATTGAGCCACTGTGGCACGCAATTTTTCATATGAAAAATCGCGAAACTTTATGGACCATAAAACTGCGATATGAACTCAAATATTCGTCACACGAAGTTTCATATTATTTCCATTGTGGAAAAAACTAAATTAACACATTATCCGAAATTTATAAATATGTTAAAGTAAATAAATATAATAGTACTGTATAAAGCGACACTTGGCAAACGATAAATAAATCGCTAAACCTATCGATTCAAGTGGTACATTATTTTTGTTACAAAAAAGCGTATTATTCTGGTATTGTCATTTACATTTCAGAAACTGAAATAGATTTCGTGATACAATAATAATTATCTCATAAATCATACTATAACAGTACAGCTAGGCAAACACGAGGGGTTCCAATAAATTGAACCATTGTCGTATTTGCAAGCAGAGTCAATATTCTTATAGATCAAGAGTCGTATAAAGTAGCCTTGAACCAGTTCTGACTTTCACAAATTTTAATAAACTTAAAATACCAGTACCGTACTTATTCTGCAAACTTAACATATAAATCCTCTTCAAGCAATACCATTTTATTTAATTTTAAAAAATTAGAATTGCTAAACTAATTAACTTTTAAAATGCACTATTCTTTACTTGACTAAGGTATTCGATTTGAAATCTTATTCTCTAATATGAATTTCTGTCGTAATATACGTGCCCGTAAGCTTACTGCTAACATCGAACTTGATTTTAAAACATTATCTTTTTAAATTATTCCAACAAAAAAATTAAATATCGTAATGCAAACTTTTCTAGATTAACAATACATGCAGCATCCGGAGGCTGAATATGCTAACCAAAATAATTTTATTTACCATGCCTTATTAAGTCATAATTACATAAAAATCAAAAATAATTAAACTTATTTCAATCTACTGTATTTATAAAATAGAATCAACTTCGCAACAAAATTTGCGTAAGAAAATATAACCTGATACAACCCAACTAAACATCGTGGACGGCATTCTTTATTGGAAATCCGTAAATTTCGTCGGCTAATAAATATTCCGTCGATTCTTTTAGCAATTGTAGAGACGTGTCTGAAACGAATTAATTGATTTATTTTTTAAGAGCTACTTTTATCTAAATAAGTTTATTTATTTATTTTTTTTAAATCATTTTGTTTCAAGTGGTTTTTATGTAAATTTGGTGAAAATCCATTTTTAAAGTTTTATTTTACAAGATTATAAAAATCTTGCAAAAAAAAAAAACTAACCAATTATCATTAATAAAACAAATACCGGTAGTTAAAAAAAATGAAAACTTTGAAAACCTACTAAAGGTTGTTTTGAATTCTCCTCCAGTTCCTCCAAATTCATTCGGCATGCACTTATGCGGCACGTTATCGAACAGCGTTTGAAAATCTTTACCATACACAAACACCTACAAACTCCCTTTTAATAATTCCAATATTAAATAAATCTTTAAAAAATCCCACTTACACGTTTCCTCAACTTTTCGGTTAAGCATATTTTGAACAATTTAATGACAGCTATAACCGCTGGACTAACGTTGATGAAGTGCATGCCTTTCATTCTCACAGGAAGACCTAACTAGAAATTTAATTCGAAACCAATAATTGAGTTAATTTATAATTTTTTTTTTTCAGTTAGTATTTACCAAAACGCATTTGACGAAATTATATAAAAATTTTGGTGTACACTGATGAAGTACTTCTTTCGGAATATTACAACAATTTGCAACAGCTACGATTCCGTAATTTTGCACGTGCACATCTAATAAGGCCGATTCAACAGTTATCAGAGCCAACCTCAAAAGTTTATAAACGTCGTCACCGGGAATTAATCTTAAAAATTGTAAATTTTTTACAACAATTATTATTAATTATCAATTCTGTACTGTATAATATAAACAAAATTATTTTCTAAATGTAAACCAAGATATTTATTAAAATAAAATTAAACTCCGTTTCGAATTTTTTCACCAAGATTATTTATTTATGACCAAAGTTTTTTTATTAAATAAAGTATTTAGTTATTTTAGTTTCTCTATAAACAACTATGCTTGCAATTTTCTAAAAAAAAATTAATTTCGCTGTTATCAAACAGAATCCCAACCAGGACTGCTCCGTAAATGACTATTGTGCAAGATACAAGATGACACCCATTTCCCCTTAATAAATTTATTTTTTCTACAGTAGTTTGACGTCGCCCTAAAAACAACAATGGTAGATGATACCCCTAGACTAAAATAAATTTGGCGCTTCGCCCCTCGGTGGCTAATATTTTTTTGAAAACTCGATCGAATTTGCTTTAGTAGTGACGACAGGTAACAGTAAAAAAAAGTAAAATAAATAAATGAAACGTGATTAACTAATAAAGCGCAAAATACTTTTAGAAATTTAGACCAATTTACCCTTTAATTTTGAAAATTAAGTTCCCTAACTAGACTTCTTTAAATTTTTAAGGCGGTGACGCCCTTTGTTAAGGGGCGCCCTGGGGCAATATGCCTTAATTTTTAATCCCGAATTCAGTAGATGGACATCACATTATACCAGTAAAAACTCCTCTCCACCCCTTGATCAGTCATACTGTACAGTCATGTACTCGTCAGGTGCCCAACTTTAACTCGGGATCCAACTTTCAGCACATTTATACTTTCAAAACAAACAATTTGTTTGAAAATAGAATCTAACTTAATCAATCTTGTGCAACAAATATTAATAAAAACCAATCCAGTTTTGAACAAACCCCTTCCTAATTCATTATTAATAATTAACAGAAAACTTAATCCTAAATCTTAAAAAAAATTTTTTTGGTTATGTCTTGTATGTAAAATAATGCAAAGTATGTTGGACGAAAGTAATCTAACCTTGAAAAATCAATGGTGCACACAATTCTTCCTAAATGATCCGGTTGTTCAATATTAGCCATCATGAAACTGAAATACAAGCCCAAAATTTTAAATAACTTTCCTATTACTGTAAGCTTACCTCAAAACCGTAAAAAAGGCAGCTTATGATTTCATTAAAAAAAAAATAGTTGGATTCCGTAGCTCAAGGCAAATACAAAAGTACTGTATTATAGCGAGAACAATTCAAAACTTAAATTAATTTTAAAAAACTCAAAAAAATTTGAATATTGAATTATTCTTGCAATAATAGTCTACTTTGACTTTTTTCCTTGCTACGAGTTACTGAATCCACCTAATTCAAAATCGAAATTAACAATAATATTATTATTACTGTATTATATGTTACGCAAATATTCAGTAAAACGTTCATTAGCCTACCCTCTGTCTACGTAACGAGCTAGTGCCTCATCCTCGATATTTCGGTTTGTGAACCAAACTGGATGTTTTTTTCTCAATTCGTAATACCGAGTTAACTTTTTCTCAGTTTTCGATAAATTAAACTTGCATCCGTAAAGAAATTTGCGAATAAAATCGTCGTCTAAAGAAAATATTTTTAATAAGAAAATAATCACCAACCAAAAATAATTATAATTTCATCTCACCAGTTCTAGCCCGAAACGGGCGCTCGTTCGATTCAAGCCAGTCTCTGAATTGCTGCGTGCATTCAGACTTTACAGTTTCGCTCACTTCAATTTCATCATCCTTAAATCTAGTTACACTTGCGCAACAATTCACCGACTTTTTTTCCTCTTCCATTTTTAACCTAGATTTACTAAAAAATTTATAACTAGCGACTTTTGGAAAAAACTTTTCAAATCCGATTCGTACAATACTAGGCTACCTACGTTTGTAAAACCTAATAATTTTAACGGGCGAGTGATGTACGTTTTCTTTCATCAGGGTCGATATAAAAATGATAAAACACTTGTTCAAATAAAAACTAACATATTTTTACTGTTCGCTTTGTTTCAAACATTTGTGTCATCTAAAAAGCAGCTTAATCCCCCCGCCGCAACTGTTTTTTTTTTTTTTTTTTTTGCCATTGCAATTTTTCTTAATGATATTCTAATTATTACGCACCTGTAGGCTCGAAATTTAAATCAAGCAAAAGTTTGGGCTTATGACCTAAAATGTATTATAATTTATTTATTTACTTATTTTCAATGTCGTATTTATTAATCGATACGCTAACATCGGTCATGGAAGATTGGTAGGATGCGAGAGAAACCCGCGACGAAATCCCGCTGGAAAATACGGGTTCGTCAGAAAAAGAGTCGTCAGAGTCGTTCGATTGTCTTTCTTTAGGTTTTAGCTCATCGATAAGATGAGTCAAATCGTATTTCTTAGCTATGCTCCACAGTAAACCTATAAAAAGCTGTTCGCAAAAATCGGAGCTGTCCATCAAAGCGATTTTTTGGCACCTGATGAAGCATTTGATCAAATCTCGAGGTCTCATCAGACCGAATCGAACGCATCTCATGATCCGATCGCCGTAGACCAATCGAGTCGACGGACGATCATACGTTAACCATTTATAAGCGGCTCGAAATACCACGGATTCGTTCGACACCCCTAATTTATCGTGATTTAGAAGTAAGCAAACGGTGTTTATATCGCAAGTTAAAAAATCCATTCCTTTACTGATTTGTAGTAAATTTTGCCCGACTAACTGCATGTCTTTATCGTCGTCCATTTCCGAAGGCGATTTGCGATCGATATCAGTCACGCTCGACTCGAAAAACGTCTGCGACGAAATATATTTACCCGAATCGACTCTCCGATCAATACGTTCGACCACCTTATCTACGCTCGTCAACGTCAGCTCGGACCTGACTTTTAGCTCATTCAGCTGTTCGTCGTCGTCGTCGACATTCGCATTAAGTTTTATTTTCTCAATTGATTCCCGACTATTGCTCGAGGAAATTGACGGCGACTGATTTTGAGTCTGTCTGCTTTTCAATAAGTTATAATTTCTGGACCTGGTTAAATGAATGTTCACGTGCGATGGATCGACTGCTAAAATTGCTAGCGTTGAATTTTGACGACACAGCTTTCGTTAATTTAAGATATTAATTTATCAATTAGAATGAATAAGTTAAGGTATAGACTTACTTGATGTTTTGGAAATTTCAAATACCCGTTGCTGTCTTCAATAAACGGATAGAGCATTGGTTCGTCAAAAGTTGAAACAGGAACTCGTGCCATTAGATCAGCAGGGTATCGGATCCGCTTCAGTCGCGATCACTTTTCACAAATTTCTCGTTTAATGCATACAACTTATTGACTCGAGTATTAACTTTTTAGACATTATTCCGAACCGAAACATATTAAATAAAAACCGATTACAAAAAGCGTTTTAAAAAAATTTCGAACCGCAGAATGTTCCATTCGCACAAGTTGTTCTACTGCTTACGAGTAATGAGCATGCGCACTAGCTGGACGCAGATCTGGCGGGACTAAAATAGCGGGAAACCTACAACTTCCGCCTTCTCAGTAAAAGTTCTAGCCACTATAGTAAAAGAATTTTACTGTACATGTACAGTATTAACTAAATAATTGAATTAAATTTTAATGTCTAAATAAGTTTAACCTGCCGAAATTTGTTAAATATAATTTTTATAACTTTAAATAAATACTTTCATTTTTTTAAATAATAAATTAAATATTTAATTACAAAATTTAACTCACTAAATTAGAAATAAGTCATCACATTTTGGTGCCCGACCGATCATGTATAAGAATTTAAAATAACTTCGAATTGCCAATAAGATGAAGGATTCTAATCTAAAATATTTAAACAAAAAAAAAATAATTGTTTGAAATTGTACAAACATACTCAGAAAAGTGAAAACTGTAATTATTTACCGTAATTTACAATTAAATACCAAGCGCTCCCATCGGTTGAGCACGAATGAAAGTTTCATCGCTCGACTAAATGTTTGACGAGTTGCTATGTGAGCCATTAAAATGTGCCTATCAATAGCATGTCCATGCTCAGCGACAATAGCTCTCACTGTATTTAAATTTCTATAATGCAAGAAAATAAAATTATCAAAAAATACTCGTGCAGTATAGTTATAATTATTTTAAATGTAGTAACCTAAAGACGAGTAGCATTGGCTTTGGCATACATTTGATGGCATCCATCACTTCGTCAAAGCGATTTTTAGCCATTTCTCGCATATAATTTACATCATTTTCAGTCAGTTTATTGGGCAACTTCAGACGTGGGCGTTCAATTGGACGCTGGAGTAAAATTTCACAAAATAATTTATAATCTGTATATTATACAAAAAAAAAAACAATGGTTGGTAAACATTACCATTTAAATTTTCAAATTAAAATAAAAAAGTTACCGTTTACATCCAATTGTTGACAATATTTCATCATCAGTTTTTCGTCGTTAAGAACAATATTTTTCCACAGATAGCATAAAGATTCGCGTGTTTTATCTGGCAATTTCTGGTAGAGTCCATGATCTAAAAGAACTAATTCAGCTTTTCTAGATTCTTTAGCAACTCTGACAAAAACTATAAAGAAATTGCGTAAAACTTTCTATTTTAAATATTCTAATTTCAACACGATTACTATTGCCAGGATGCGGATCTGCATGCACAAATCCAGTATGAAAAATTTGCTCGCCAAACATGTGTACCAATTTTTTATCTACCTAAAATAACCAAACATTTTTCATTTAACATGATGATCCAAAAAATTAAAGCTTTAAGACTGATTAAAATTATTGTTATACTCACATCGGATAATTTTAGATTCATTTCTCGTATCTTCGCAATATCACTAATCTTACAACCATCTATGTACTCCGCTGTTAAAACTCTCTGCAGAATACAAAATAATCAACATTATATACTTTAAATTTGTATAATTAATATCTAATGCTACTTTATTCGTGTAATCCCAGTAAACTTTTGGAATGTAAACAAATTTCAAATGTTTTAAATCAGCCTGGCATCGTTCGGCATTATGAGCTTCGTTGATAAAATCTAATTCTTGTTCTAAGGTGTGTTTCAAGTCCTTTTAAAAAATGAATTTGGTATTCATAATAAAATTAACTTTTTTTTGAAAAAAAAGCATAATTATTACATTTAGCGCCCAATTGAAGCCAAAATTTGGATGCATCCAACCAACAATATCTAACAAAGTTTTAACCGTCCATATATCGCTGTCATAACGATCTTGCAAATCAATATATTGAACCTAATAATTATAATATATTTTTAAAGCACCGTTGTATAGTAATAACTTCATTATAAAATCTTTTACCTTAACAGCCACTTTTTCTCCTTCTTTAGTAGTTGCCAAATGAACTTGAGCTAAACTGCCAGCTGCAATTGGGTTTTCATCAAAAGTTTGAAACACTTGATCAGGTAAGCGACCAAATTCTTCAATAAATAAACTTTGAATCTAGCTACCATTTAAATTGTCATTAAATATTAAATCAAAAAGTTAACATTTTAGAAGTTCACGCACCTCGTGCACTTGTCTCGATAGAGCTTTATCTTGAAGCACGACTAAAGTTTCGATATATTCTTTAGGAAGCAAATAATTGAAAGAAACCAAGCCTTGACCAAGTTTGACGTATAAACCACCATTATTTAAACAGCAATCAACAATTCGGTTCGCAGATCTCAAATGACAATCGTGTAATTTTTCATTATATAATATATTTGCCTAAAAAAAATAATGCACTGTATCTAAGCAAACATTTTACAAAGTTATAAACTTTTTCTCACTTCATCATATTGACGAAAGCACCACCAATAATCTAAGGAAATCGTCATTCCAACAGTTAAAGATCTAAAATAAATACCAGTAAGTGAAACATGTTATGAATATTTAACTAGAAGTCAAATTTATAGCACCTAAAAAATCTTCCAACACCTCCAACATAAACTTTGCACTGACGAAACGTCAAGTCTTTGCTAAAATAGAATGGCACAGCTGCTCCTACGCAAACTAGAGCCAATAATTTCATTAACTTCACTTGGCTTTTCCTGTTATTAATTTTCACAGCCTTATTTATTGTCATTTGGTTGAAAGATGAGTAACTCTTCAATTCTTTGCACTTCCATAAAAATATATTTCTTTTACTAATCTATAAAAAAAAATTAAAAGCAAAATATTATACAAATATTGAATGCATTTTAATTAATTATTATCCCTTTTAATCCTTTCAAGATTAAATCTAGAAGGCATTAAAATTAATAATGCTACAACTACCGGTAGAAAACTGCAGAGAGCTTTTGTAATAACAAAACTTATTTACCAATTGTTTCCTTGTCATAACCTTGATAGTTCGATAAACGTAATTTAAGGTTGCCATCTAAATTCTAATATACAAAATATTTATTATATTTTTAAGAAGGCTCACGATTTAATTTTCCCTGACAGCAAAACTCCAAACCAGAAAATCTCAGAACGCTACTCTTGGCCTTGACTGGATCGTGCTTCTGCTTTAACAGCTGCTCGGAAAAAAATTGCGGGTCACGTGATCAAGTGTGAACCGGCCTCCTTCCTCGCTCAGCCTATAGCTGGCGATGAACACGAAATTTAAAAGTCATAATTATTTGAAGTTAAATATTATTACAGTACATTATTTGAATGATTTGTTTGAGGGTTTTAAACTTTCGTTTGAAATTGTAAATTAATATTAACTAACGAATTAATGCATCGGATTATATTTTATTTTCAGCATATTATTTTTTTTTTTAAATGTGTACAGTTGTACTTGGCATTGGTTGAACTACTACAGGACCTTCTAACCACATACAGTATTTCAAGCCCTTCGGAAATAGCCTATACTTTGACGTACAGTAGATCGATCTACTTCCTCCCAAGTCCTTTATTAATAATAATTAATTGCTTAAAAATTGTTGACATAATAAAAAGATTCCCCTGTCGTAGTGCGCTGTGACGTGACGGAGAATGAACGAGAAACAAGTATTAAAATAATACTAATGTTTTAATAAACA